>JASDQU010102097.1:494285-519339 GCA_032191745.1 Picea mariana | reverse complement strand
TTATTTTATTTATGTCGGCTTTAGGCCATTAAAACCTCCTAGTCTCCTATATATACCAAGGAGACATTTTCATTTTGAATCATCTTGTGCTTGAACATTTAAGTGGGGTAAAAGGAGGTTGCCCCCTCGAAGAGGCTTATTATCTGATATTATCTTTTTTTCAAGGCGTTGAGTAATTTTCTAGAGGTTTTTGTATGCTATATTGATGTTTGGTTCTTAACACTTTTCAATTCCAATAATTTTCTCTTTCATTCTCTTTATATTTCGTATTGTGCAATATTTTGTTATTGTGTTGGTCTATTTTTTTGTTGCATTAAAAATTTTTCATATAGAATTGTGGATCATACACTTAGTTTTTGTCTCAAAGTCAGATTATATTGACTTGAGTTTTATATACTTTTCCATTGTTTGTAAAAATTTTATTATTTTAATTTTGTATCTTTTATGTTTTATAATTTTATACTTTTATACTTTTTTATTGGCCTAATTGTAAGGTCTTCGGCTAGATGGGCACAGATATTGTTGGGTATGTGTTATATTCTTTGCACGAGTGCAAGGATAGATTGTGACAGTCAGAGTGCAATTTTTCTAGCGAAGAAACCCCGCTCATCATTCAACGACAAAGCATATTGATATTCAATATCACTTTGTGAGAGACATGGTTGAAGAAAAAAAAGTATTGTTGATGAAGGTGGACACTTTGAAGAATGTTGCAGATTCATTAAATAAATCTGTGAGCACTGAGAAGTTCTCTTGGTGTAGAGGATCCATGGGCATTGTTGCCCTGGATTGTTGACTATGTGACCATGTAACCCCATGTATGCAAAGAAAAAAACAAGTGGGAGAATGTTGGAAAAGAAAAAAATTCTGCCTCGGGAAACATGTCACGTGCCTCAAGAAACGTGTCACATATTTAGGTGGTTTTTTAGCACATGGTTTTTGCCGATGGTTTTCTATTTCTAGTTAAGAAATTAGGGTTGTGGACTAATCCAGGTCATTGGGTTAGGGTTTTGGATGTCGCTGGCTCCTATATGTATATTGTATTGTAAACAATGTAACACATATGAATGAATATAGAATATGTTGGTTTTCCTGGTTTGGGTTTCCATGGGAAAAATATTTGTGTAATGTTTGTATTTTCCATTGTATATTTTCTGTTCTTTTACTGAATATCTATTTGCAGTAGATATTGTACAAGGTTAGAATTTACAAACACCCTCACCCAAGTCCTCGAAGAGACAAAACTTGGGGTTGCTCTGACACTCAATTGTTTCAGTAGTTGGGAAAGTGGGCACCTTGGGAATGTGAACAAGACAAGGGGGTTTTCCAAATATGATCTTGCGAGTGACGTCCACTTTGGATGGTTCACTTAAATATCTTTGCATGATCATTATATTCTGGAAAGGAAATTGGGGCTTTACAATGCCCAACCTGTAGAAGCCTCTGAAATGTTAATTAGTTATTTGCTATCAAAAATTGCAATTCTGTAGTTTTGGATTTCCTTTACTGTCTTTTAGAAAACAATCCTAGAATTTAATTAAGCGACTATTGTTTTGTTTATTTTTATTTTTCTGAATTTTAATTTTTGAGTATTATAATTCGTGGAACGAATTTGGGGCAACAAAAAATAACTTGACATTTCTGAGTGCCTCTGTATTTATTTACTATCCTTTCCTTAAGGCTTAACCATTTCCAAAATCCATTCACATCCTATAAATTTTATTTCGAATTTATCAGAAATTTAGTTCTATTTTGAGGTCTAGTACGAGTGTCGGATTAGGTATCGGATCAGGTGTCGGAACAACTGTCAGATCCAAGGTCGAAATAGGTTCCGTATGGAAATGTCTCTCTTGAAAATAGCAATGTTAATTAACATGTTCATGTCTAGTTTACCCATTTCCAGTTTGCTGATTTTAGTAATGACTTTCCTTGTTTATAAAACAGTGGTAACATTCACAGAGCTAACTGTGAGAGTGGTGATTTCATGATTGAATTGATTGTCTTGGCCTACACACGTTCACTCATATTTTACATGTCGTTGCCACTTCTTGACAGACCCTATAGAAAATTTATTGTCCGTTCCTCTAAGGCTATGCAATTAATAAAATTGTTTTTGTTGCCCATTGAATTTAATTTAAATTATCAGAAATTAAGTGCCGGATTAAGTGACAAATTAATGTTTGGATTAAGTGTCGGATTAATTTCTAGATTGAGTGTGAAATTAAGGTCTGGAACGAGTGTCGGATTATGGTATGGAACACATTTTGGAGTTTTCTGCACACCGAATCAAGGGTTGGGATAGATTATGGAACTCCTTTTTGTTTCCTTACTATAGAGATGTAATTTAGCATATGAATAATTTTATTGTTAATTTAGATTGGGTCTTCCTAAATTCTTAAATGGATTGTGAGTTAACTTTGAGTACTTTACTTATTGTTTAATTAATACTTGGGTTTTCTTAATTTTAATGGATTGTAAGTTAGTAATGAGTTCTTTATATATTGTTAAAAGGTCTTGGATCTTACTTTAATTATTTTAAATGGATATGTCCGGCAACTTGACTTCTATCATTAACTTATTATGATTGATCTTCTTAAATTCTTTATTGAGATAAGTAAGTGGGTATGCAAAGTCTTGCTATTTTTCTTAATATGCTTTTGGATCTTCTTAGTTCTTTTAAATGCATTTGCAAAGTGGGTTGAAGTCTTATCATTGCTTTTATGATCTTTTATAGTTTTTAAAAGGATACTTAAAGTAGTGATAAATCCTTTATGTAATGCTTAAGCAAATTTGCTCTTCTTATAAATCCCATTGGATATATAAATTAGCATTGACTCATTATGATTGTACTTGCACTTATGATTCTTGTTAATCTTTATGTATTATTTCTTTACTAAATTACACTTAAGCATTGGTTAAAAGATTGATTAAATAAAATAGATTACTATTTTCACTATGATTAGTTGATGGTTAAATATCTAGTATCATTTATTACATTACATCAAACATCAATCTTTATACATATTCATTAAAAAAACATTTTAGCTATATCAAACTTATTCATATCACTTATTACATGACATTTGAACATTAGATATCAACCTTTATGCATATCCCTTATACCTTATCTTAAATTGAAAAATGCATTTTTGCTTCTATCCATTGATTAGAGAGTAGACACCCATATAGTTCTCCTTCCCCTTTTTGACCTTTTTTTTTTAAATGTTACCTCTTTTAAGTATTTTGAGCTTTTCTTCCTTATGCTTCATTGTGACTTTTTCTTTCTCTTTTTATTAATATTTGACTCTTTTTTTTTTCCTTTGAACTTTCTCTATTATTATCCCTTTCCCTTTGAGTTGAGTTTTTAATGAATAGCATAGTTATTTTTAAATTTGGATTCCATTAGAACTCAATAAGATAAGAAAATAAATTTAAAAATAATAATTAAAAATAATAAAAAACAATATTCACTGGTTGGTTGGTTTTTCAAATTAATAAATTTAAAAATAATAATTAAAAAAATAGTAAAAATCCTTAGTAAATAATTGTTGTGAATGTCAGCGAAACACATGCGGAGTATTTTTATCCATTAAACCCACGTTGGAAAATCAGAAGGTAATTTTAAACTTTACATCTTCAAATTGTGCATACAACTAGCCCAGCCACTTGACTGATATTTTTATCAAATAATTGTTTAAATAAAAAGTTCTATACACCAATTTCCAATTTTATATTATATATCTAGTTTAAGTAATAATGTGGAGTAGTTGCATTTGCCCGAATCGATCCCCATGGAATTCTTCTATAAATTATAAATTAGACCCCATTTACCATTTATTATTCACGTGCTGGTTTCTTCTCTAAAGGTCAAGGCTTCTTAGCTCTATCATAGGTCCTTTCCGTGGTGAGAAGGATATGAGGCTTCTTTATCCCAGCCACTTTACATCTTCAAATTGTGCATACGAGTAGCCCAGCCACTTAACTGATGAACGTCGATAGGCCATGAAAGTGAGCAAACAATGTTACAATTTCCTGTGTTGCAATGTTGCCAATTCACTTAACTTGTAGCTGATGAAGGTTGATAGGTTACTAAAGTAAGCAAAAAATGTTACAATTTCCTCTGTTACCATGCTGCCAATTCTTTGATGGATGATGAAAGTACAATTTTCTAGGTTATTAATTTTTTGGATAGACAATTTTCTTACAGCTTTCATCTATGTTTTGTTGTTATTTTTATATTTTTTTATGGTGATAATAGTGACATCTAAGAAAAAGTGTTTTTCATCTTCAACCTTCTTATTATCACAAAGGTGACACACTCTTTAATCCCATGGTGTTTTAGGAATTGACCAACTCTTGGTTTCACCATGGAGCTAGTGAGAATTTGTTCTTATCTTAGCAATGCTTTTTTTTTCTTTACACTTGGCAAAATGGTGTCTTCTATGATTCCCCAATACTTTAGCCAATATCCAGCATCTTTATGCTATCCTCGCTTGAGTCCACCGTGGTTATGACTCTATTTTGAAACAATTTAAGGAAGCCTCTTGTCTTCCATGTTGTTTAACGTGTTCTTATACATTAGGTATCTAGTCATAGTCATTCTCTCCATGGGGGAGAGACTTGTTTCTAAGAGGACGATGGGATAGGGCGTATTTCCTTTAATTTTGAGATTATATGTTATACAATTCTTTTGTATTTTCTCTATCTTTCTCCACGATTCACAAGAGATACTACAGCCCTAGACTTCACATCCATAAAGAATAACAAGTGTAACAAGAGTCTCACATAAGAGTTTCTTCTTATCCCAACTCCAAAGATCAATTTATTTACAATTGTTTTCAAACCCATAATAAACTTTACATCCCCCAACAATACGTTATAGTGAGCATGCTTATATCACCTCTTACATTGACCATTAGGTAAGAACATTGTGAAGATTATGCACATCCCTTCTTCTAAATTGATGGGCCTCACCTGGGCCTCACCTTTTACATTGAGCATTAGGTAAGGACATTATGCACATTATGCACATCCCTTCTTCTAAATTGAAAATTGCATCTTGATTATCTCAATGCACTAATCATTAATTGATTATAGGATAAATATGCATATGTCTCTACATCCTCTCCTTGACTCTCTCTATTAGTATTCCCTTTCCTTTGAGTTTTTTCTTTATTAGTATTCCCTTTCTTTTGAGTTTTTTCTTTATTATTATTCCCTTTCCTTCGAGTTTTTAGAGTTTTTCCATATGCGTCCTTGAATTTCTTTATTAGTTTTCTCTTTCTTCTGAGTAGACAATGCTCTATACATTTCCAACCATTAGTTTAAACAAAATCTAACTATTCAAGTATTATCTTGGATGTGGTCTATGCGGTTATAAAAAGTGGTTAAGAAATAGGCTTTCGGACATGCGGAGGACTCACAACACAATTATCAAACAACTATTGCAAGAGATGCACAATGATGTCTTCTTGTCCATCTTTAAACATGGGATATCATATGTTTGAATGTGCTACCATGGAATTCTTCTATAAATTAGACCATGTTTACCATTCATTATTCATATATTATTTTCTTTTATGAAGGCTAATGCTTCTTAGCTCTATCACATGCCCTTCTTTCCTTGTTGTGAAGGATATGATGACCTCGCACATTGACAATGGAAAAGGGATGGAGGTTGTTGTGAAAGTTAGCCAAATGCATGTGGAGGTTTCTAAACCATTAAACCCACATTTGGGAAATCTAAAAGCAATTTTGAACTTGACATCTTCAAATTGTGCATACACTTAAAAAAAGGAGAGAATAATGATGTAAGAGTACTTTCCCCCATCTTTGATGGATTTTCTAAAAGAGATAAAATTAAAAACAAGAGATCCATGTAAATGGATAGTCCTTGCATTACATGGCTAATCATTGCATTGGAGAGAGAGAGAGTCAATAGAATAAGCACACACTGAAGAGAGTTAATAAAATAAGCACATGTGTCTCAACAAGGGACATGGAGGTACATTGCAATTGCAAGCCAATGATGCACATGTTTCAAAGTCATAGTGCAAGCCTTATAATCTAAAACCCCAAAGCCATTCCCAAAAATATATCAAACTAGAAAACTTATTTTTATTTCTATTAAATCATTTTATATTCTTTAATGAAGTGAATCTCAATGCCACAAACAATGAGTGCTAAGTTCAAACTATTCAAAATTACAAGAAATTGGTGACTTGTGAGTAACACTTATGGATAGGCGTCACAGATTAATGACTTACTCTATATGGATAATACTAAAAATAGTATCTCATATGTTGAAATATAGAAGCCCCTCAATACTTAAATAAAAGAGATAAGGAAACTCTAATTGAATAGTTCATAAGGCACAATACTTGCTAAGGTTTTGTAAATGGGATAGCAAGTTAAGTGGGCTTGATTGTGAGGAAAAATCCATAGTTAAGTATACTTGAGCTAAATAAGCATTAAGATAATCGACTTCTTACAAAAAAATCTTGATTACTAGGTACAAGCCTCTAAATTAATATATTTTCATTAATTTAGATTATTTGAAATAATTTATCATTTATTAAAATTTGCACTGAAAAGAATAACTATACATGTCCATTGAAAAGAGTTAGTATATATCCATTGAATTTGGGCATTAATTTATATGATTTGAGGTTATGAAAAGAGTTAGTATATGCACACTCATTTATAAGAAACTTTTCCCTTTGAGAAGAGTTGGTATATGCAAACTTATTTATATAAAAAAAAATTTAAAAATATAATAATTATTCCAAGTTTAAACAAGGGTTGCATGGCATCTTAGTCCCTGCCAAGTAAATTTGGAAATAGAGTGTACCGAGATGGGATCATTGAACTAGTTAGAGTGTCCCAACAATTGTCAATTTACTATAAAACCATTGTCAATTTGCTATAATTATTATTTGTATTTATTGAAGAAAAATTCAAAAACATTGTTAAAAGAGAAAGATATATATATAAGTTGTCTATATCATTTTTTTTCATATTTAATTATATGTTTACTAATTTATTTTCATTTAAAAAGAAATTCAAAATTACCATTAAAAAGAAATTACACATATGTCATCATACATAATTATATGTATATCATTTTGTATTAATCTAGTAGGAGTACACTTTGTATTAATGATAAGAGAAAAGTGCAAATGCAATAATAATGAAACAAGGTTGCGTGGCAGCGCAGTCCCTGCCAAAGAGGTTAGAAAGAAAATTGTAGAAAATGAGGTCGAATTGTGAATGAAACAAAGTGTTTGGTGCAAAATGTATATCAAGGAAATGTTGTGCAAATTGTATATCATGGAAGATAGGGAAAAAGTAAATGATGGTCAGCATGCACAACAACATCTAATTTTTGAAAGTATATAGCAAACCTAATTTTTTTGAAAGTATATAACAAAGTAAAAAATTTGTTGACAGTGCAAGATTAAATTTGGAAAATTAAATTCATTTTCCATATGGACTGGTGAAAGAAAAAAATATATGATGACACAAAATTCATAGGAGATAAGTAATATAAAAATTTAAATGGATTTGTGAACATGGGGTATATGTAAATGATGCTTGCATTGTTGAACGCCATTTATTTTGAAATATATAAGAAAAGAAAAGTGTGTAACATATAAAAGAGTAGATGCATTTGCCATACAAACTGTTGAAGGATAAGAGTAAAAGTCTAACATATTAAAAAACAAATGCATTTGTTATACAGAATGCGAAACGATAAGAATAGAGTCTGTAACATATAAAAATTTAAATGCATTTTTTTTTCAAGTATGTGAAAAAATGAAAGTTTCAATGTGTTTTTCATGTAGACTGGGATTGGGGCTCTCGTGGACCATTAGAGAAATATGTACAAACATGATTGTGGAAAGAAGATAGAGTGCAATAGTTGCAAAAGAAAATAAATGGAAAGGTATAAGTGTTTGCCTATACATATGTATTTAAGAAAGTGGAATAACCGAGCTGAGAAACAAAGAAAGATGCGATGACTAAACTTAAAATGAGGGTACATATGAGTTCTTTGGCTATTTGCTTGCGGCTATCGTTTCATTGATGTCAGAGACGATTGCGATTTCAAGGATGTTCTCCACGAATGTTGGAATGTCGGGAACTGCTTGTTGTCTTTCGTTGGCAGCCTGTTTCAATTGCCTTTCGACCCATTCTTCAATGTAGCTTCTCATTGGGGAGACGTTGATCTCATTCCAAATTTTGATGTTGAAAACTTTGTTTTCTAATTCCTAGAAGTCGAAAGAAAAATTAGAGAGAGCCTGATGAATTTCCTCATTCTGTACTGCATATTTGACTATCCATTCATGGATGTGAGCTTGATCAAATTGAAGGATGTTGTAAAACTTTTCGAGAGACAAGGTATTCAACATAACAACCTGTTTATCGAACTCTTGCCTGGTTAAGGGCAAGGAGTTTGTGATTAAGAGGGGGTCTTGGAAGTCGTTGGTTTTCCCTGCTAAGTCTATATTTGTCATCTTTGTGAATAATTTATCTTTCTTTGCTATGGCTTGTTCACATGAATGAACAATGAGACGTAGGTTCTTTACTTTTTGTTTCCAACATGCATTCAATTGACCGATCCAGTTTTTGGATGGAATATATTCTTCTCTTCTTTTTGTTTCTGTCATATTGTTGACAATCTTGCCAAAAGGGATGATAGTTTTTAAAAAGAATTTTTCTTCATCTTTTAATTTGGCTTGCAAAAGCTCGAGCAAGCTTTGTGCCCTAGTTCCAAGGGAAGCGATGGTTTGTGATCTTTTCCACCCCTAGGTAACCAGTTCCATTCATTTTTCGATATTGTTCTCTGCATATCCTTTACAGGATGCGAGCAGGGTGGAGGATAATTTTACATTGGGTACAAGGATGCCAGGCATGGCTATTGCCAAAGGATCGACAAGAAATGGCATAGGAATGAAAGAATCTTCCAATTCCTTGACTCGGTCCTTCAGTTTGGCATTCTAGGTCTCGATGCGTCCAATGAAATCATGAAGTTCTTCTCTGGTCGCGGTGTGAAGTTGACATATTTGGGAAAGCCGCATGTTGGCAACATCAACCTCTGAACGAGATTTGCCTTTGATATTTTTAACATTTTTTTTTCTCAAATATCAATCTTTTGTTCTGGCTATCAAAAATAGCACTCTGGAACACAAAGGATTCATCTTTGTCAAAATTTTGGGTAACAGATATGTCCATTGGATGTCTATGGTGGATGTCGTATTAGGGTTGATCAAGGAAGGGGAACACAACATCCAGATCAGTGTCAACTTCCATGTTCTGACTCTGAATTTCTAGCTCTTCTTCCTAACCCACATTTTTTTCCCTCTTCTTCTCTACTGGAAGCTTGTGAGAACTATCAATTTTAGAGTGAGGAGAGTCGTTATCTCCTCCTTCGTTTGAAGAACTCTAGGTTTCTTTGTTGCTGTGATGGGTCGTTGGAGCGATGCTCCGAGATGTCGTACTTTTTGGAGTGGTATTTGCGGATTGAACACTCTTGTCACTAGGGCCTTTCCCCTGTTGCGTGTACAATTTAGTGCAGCTTTGCACTGTCTCTACGTCGTCGATATTAGAGGCAGGACCATCACTATCTCTATTTTTGGGCAGGTGTTTATTTACAAAACAATCGTTGAGGCCAAGTGATTGTAAATGTTCTCTAAAAATATCATAGGGGTCGAATCCTCTTATGTCTTCATCATATCTAAGGTTGGAGATGCTAAAATGTGCTGCGAAATCGTCAATTTTGTTGACGTTTTTCAAGACAAACTCCCTTATTTTCCAAGGCAGAGGAATGAACTGTTTTTTTCTCTTCCTTTGGAACAGATGGAACCAGTACTTGTATTGACATGCTACTTTTGCAATAAAAATTATGTCCATAATGTGAAATGGAAGGAGAGTAGGTTGTTCCATGGAGCCAAAAATTCTTATGACAGTGTAATTATCCAAATGTTGGAGTGTCCCTTTATTGTGCAAAAAGCTAGTTTCTTGTTCAGATATGCGGGGAGCATTTTCTCCTAACAAAAAAAATTTTAAAACAGACAAGAAGCCATTAAAAACCTCATAAAAACAGTGGGAATCTGTGTGCTTTCAAAAGGCCTGGTACTAGAAAGTTACTGGGTGGAATTCACAGTTGACTTTTTTGGACATAGACAGTTGCGGAAATTGACAGGAATGTGCTATTGCAAAAACTAAATAGGATGACATATAATATTTCTTTTTCCTTTTGTAGCTTGACAATTGGGAACATATTTCATGGGAAATTAACCCACCCCAATCAAAAAGGGCTTGTTCGTTGACTGTGAAATAGAAAATATAAAGAACCATGCAGGAAATAGTACATGTGGACTCCTGTCCTGTTATTCTTGTAAACAACCAGGCAATTTCCCGAAATGGATTTCTAAATGAACTAATCTACATACTTGTAATATCTTCAAGAACTAGATTTGGCCTTTCCAAAAAATGGAGCAAGAGGTCCAATCCATTATTATTCTTTGCTAGGAACTGTTTGCAATCTTCTCCTTTGAATGTCAATGTTGGCTCGGGAAATTTCAACAACTGGCGCAAGACCTGAGGTGACAAAGAAACAGAAGATCTGTCATGCAGTGGAACAATTCTTTGGTCTGTAATAAATTTATCGACGCACCAAGAGACCAGGTCCTTACAGTCAAAAACCTCAGGGACACAACCTGCATGAGTAATCCCAGAGGTCCAAATTACTTGGTTCTTTACGGTAGGGGTTGATTAATAAGAAAATGACCTAGACCATTGAAAGTTCTGGTCCTCACGCCTAAAGGTGTTCACTGTATCTCCACAAAACTGGTGTCGAGTTGATGCCATAGGTTTATGGGAAGGTTTCTTTGCTGCAGATGATGGTTTAAATGAATTGTTAGAGTGAATAATGTAACTTTTTGCTAAATCTTGGTTTAATGCTTCTAGATGGGAAAGCTCCTCGAGCCTTTCGTTGATTAATGACAACCTGTATTGGTGGTGCATGATGAACTGTTAGCAATAAAATTTATTTATTTCATATTTAGAAATGCGAACGTGGTGGGTACGATGAAGAGCAATTAAGGAATGGAGGTTTCGTGAACGTGTGAAGGGCACACCGTGTGAACGAGATTTCATGATTTTGAAATGAACACTCGCAAGGGATAATGCAATCTACCCTCAAATTTTGGTTTAATGCACATGAATATGAGATTTCCTCGAGCCTTTCACCCATTAAAGACAATATATACGGCCTCTGCATGATGACTTGTTATAATTAAATGCCAGTAATTCCATATTTAGAAACAAGATATGTGTATATATATATATATATAACTTTTTATTTTCTTTTATTATAGACAAGTGCAAAGGTGACAGAGAGGGCGGAGAGCAAGGAAAGAATGGCAAGCTCTAAAAAGTGGTCGGACGGGATTGAAAAAATGGTTACGGGGATAGTCAGGACAATCGAGTGTTGCAAGATGAAATTTCATGTTTTGAAATTTTTGAGTGCAAAATGTGTAAAACAGAAGAGATCATGATGGGGCAGTTGAGTGACCGGTTTGTATATCTGCGGAATTCCACCAAAGTGGCTAAGTATGGAAAAGGGAAATTGTTGATTGCATACGTGGTAATAAGATCTTATATATAATTGCCAACTGCTGATTGCAAAGGGGTGCGAATACAAGAAACAATGACTATGAACTGAATATTTCTTCAACCTGCCAAACCAACGATTCGCCAAAGAAATTCGAACAAATGGAGAAGTATGGAAAGCGAACATACGGGCTTCAAAATGGGGTGACAGTAGTTCCACTAAATATGCGAGGACCCGACGGTTAAACTGTATTTCTCAAAAGTTTTCAATGCAAAAATGTGCAGCACAGAAAAGGGCATGATAGGTGGACCGTAATACAAAAAGGTGTATGATCTAAGAACGGTTGCAATTTTGAATATCTATCAATTTGTATATACCGGAGCTCCGAATGTTGTTTGGAGGTCATGGAAAAGTAGAATTGCAATGTTGACCCAACCAATGCACAAGTCCGCTTGTCAATTTGTATATGGCAGAACTCTGGGTGCCAGTTGTGGGACAGGGAACAGTAGATGGTCAATTTAAAGAAAGGGGAAGCAGTCGTTGGAAACACAACCATGTGAATCCGCAAAGCTACGGACCAACACATTGTCAAGAAAAAAATGATTAAGTAACCAGGAAGAGAAACTAGAGGGAATAAAAGAGTGGGAAAATAGAGAGGCGGAAGGCAATTTTCGTAAGCGTGTATTGGTTTCAAAGAAGCGCCATTGTTGCAAAACCATGATCTACTAATTTTCAGCAAATGCATCATTGAAGATTACATTTTATTGCAACGTATGCCTGCAGCTATGTTCTTGATACATTATTCCATGACTGTAACATATCAACTTAACCACTAAATTTCCTTTTCTAATAATTGCCAACAAATGCTTTGTGGAAGATTACATTTTATTGGAATGTGTGCGTGTAACTGTGTTCTTCATACATTCTACCATCAGTGAAACATATTAACTCAAGTATTAAACGTATTTCATTATGGGTTGTTAGCATTAAAACTTAATAGTTGCATGTCTAGAAACAAGAACAACTATTTTGTTGCAACATTGTACATTGGTATTAGTAAACACAAGATAGAAGAAGTATGAGAGCACCAAACCATGCCAATTAGAACATGCATTAAACCTAGAAAAGAGGCAACAACGAAGAGTGCAAGGCCATTTTTTTTTAATAGCAAATCCATTTAAAATAATAAAAAAATAAGAAAATACCAAGTACTATACATCTATGCTTGTAAATTGGACCTAGTTTTTCGAGCCAAAAAATTGAAGGTATCTACGACAAACACAGGCACGGGTTCTACAATATGCAAGATCCTTGGATTTTTCTTGTCGATGAATCATCCTCTGTTGAAATTGATATTTTTCAGAAGCTTTTCCTCAGAAAGAAGACGAAAATGGTTGCAGGGCAAGTGGAATAGCCCTTAGCTGAAACTGCCTCTGCATAGTCCAAAATAATTCAGTAGCATAGCTTGCACGTGCAATTGCAAAGGCCCAAATTAGTTCATTCTAGGCAGAAGGAGATGATGATCCGGATTATTTTCGGCACAAAATGAGATCGGAGATATAATAAAGAAATGCACAAAGATATCGCAGATATTCAATAATATAAAATAAATGTATCAGAGATGCAACCATAAACACAGATATACAGTAATACACAATTTCTATTAATGAAAGAAATGTACAGAGACTGTAAAAATACAAAGTGAAAGACTCACTAGAATGGTGGCAGCTTATCTTTGAGAAGAGATGTGACGGCTACTCGCATTTGTAAGAAGATGATTACAATGAGGCTCTGAAGGCCTTTTTACAATAAGATAGAATGCCAAAAACCATATACATCCAAAAACCTAACCCTAGGAGATGAAGCGCCAAAATTCATGTGGGCCCCGTTTGGGTAAGTGAGTACATCAACTTCCCGGGGCCGTAACTTTTGCATACGATCTCCGTTTTAGGCGTGTGATAGCACGTTGGAAAGGCATCGTCGAGGAATTCATTTTGGGGGATCAATCATGAAAAACCTTGATCTTGAAAAACCTTCATTTGGGCCCTCAAAATGGCCTTGGAAGTTAAAACCTGCTAAAAATAGTAAATTGCCAAAATTGCCAGAAAACTATTTTGAGCCATTTGGAAAAGGTGGGTGGCTAGATATCCACCTGGATCAGATGACTAGTAAGAAAATGTGTGGCAAGAGTGAAATTTTTGGACTTGATGCCCGAAAATGTTAAACAATATTTTTTTGTCTTGAAATATATCTCTGGGAGCTTCAACATATCATTTCTTTACACTGAAACTCTTCCACCCAGAACAAACTAATTTGGAACTCTGGAATTCCTAATTTCACGGTGCAAAGTGGTTGTTGCGTTCACCATCAGTTTCTTTTCTGAAACTCCTTTTGGTGTTGTCATGACTGCGATCACCGAGCCGGGAAGGTCTATTCATTATGGTTGATTTCAATTTGGGCATAGGAGTGGGAAGATTCTTTGCATTACCATCATCCATTGTCGTATCATCGTCCATCAGATCATCTTCTTCATGCTCGGAATTCATGGCATCAACTTCTGCGATAGAAATGACTGTAACTAGGCAGGTTATCTGATTAGCCAGGGTTGCGATGGAGTTTTTTGGCTTGAAATATATCTCTCAGTGTACCAAGGGAGCATCTCATTTTTTTCTACAGGGCGGAGGGAGATGAATAGTAACAATATTCCCTAGAATAGTGGAACCTCTGGCCATTATGCCCCAATGTGTTTACTGTGTGTGGAGAGAACTGCTGCCAGAGGTTATTTAGAATTTCCGTTTGGTCGAGATGATGTTTGAAATGAAAATCGGGGAGGGATAATATAAGCCTCCGCAAATTATGGTTTAATGTGTATCAATGGAATATCTCCTCGATACTTTCGCTAATCAATGACAATTTCTAGGGTTCATGCAAAATGAGTTGTGACCATCACAACTCACTAATTGCACAATTAGGAAAAAGTGCGAACGTGGTGGTGACGACGAAAAGAGATTAAGAATAAAAAATTTCTTAAAAGAACCAACACGTCGGCGCACAAAAAAAAATATTGTGTGGCCTTTGAAATGAATACTTGGAAAGTATAACATGCTTCTGGGAAAATCTTAGTTTAACTCGTAGTAATGACAAATCTTCTCCGGACTTTCAGACATTAATGACAGTTTTAACGGTTGCTGCAGGATGGCTACTAGCATTAAATATTAATTATTGCGTATCTGGAAACAAGTACGAAGGCAATAGCAATGGCAAAACCGATTCCAAGAAATAGCAAAGTATGAAAAGCGGTGAGGCAAAAATATACCCAAGGCATGTGAACGAATGATCATTCTCGGCCTGACGGGATGAAAATTGAGCCTCTATTGTTCTGTGTCCTACAAATAGCAACTACACTTATGCGATATACAAATTGATAGGAAGACTTGCAGGTTGGTTGGTTCAACATTGCATTTTTTTTGTCCTTAGCGATTCCGTATTAATTCCATAATTAGCAACTTTTTTGGATCGGGGGTTCTCAGGCTGGCGGGAAAAAAATTGGGCATCTATTATTCCGCTCTCTACAAATAGCAATGAAAATTCCGCAATATGAAAATTCAGAACATGACCTGCACTAAATTATTACTGTTAAATATTTATATTGCACAATTTAATTATACAAGAAATTTTGCACAATCTAGTCAACTAAGTGATATAAAAGTATTTCGACAAATGAGACATATAAAAAAGAGTCATTTCATACTTAGGCAGTTTTTTGATCGCGGGTTGGTGGCCTCGTGGGATGAAAAAAGAGTCTCTATTGTTCTGTGTCCTACAAATAGCACCCAGATTTCCACGGTATACAAATTGATAGGAGGACCTATGGGTTGCTTGGATGAACATTGCATTTGATCGCGGGTTCGCGACCTGGCGGGCTAAAAATTAAGTGTCTATTGTTCCATGTCCTACAAATAAGACCTACAGTTCCACGATATACAAATTCACACACGGACTTGTGGACAGTTTCTATATAAAGTATGGAGTGAGATTTTATACAGCATATGTGGATCCCTCATTCCATACTTAGGCAGTTTTTGGATCGCGGGCTCGCGGTCTGGCGGGCCAAAAAGAGAGTCTCTATTGTTCTGTCTCCTACAAATAGCACCCATACTTCTGCGATATACAAATTGATAGTGTTCTAGAACATATGCGGATCCCTTATTCCATACTTGGGCACTTTTTGGATCACGGGTTCATGACCTAGCAGGCTGAAAATTAAGTATCTATTATTCTATGTCCTACAAATACCACCTAGACTTCTGTGTCCTACAAATACCACCTAGACTTCCGCAATATACAAATTCACACGTGGACTTGTGGACATAGTCTATATAAAGTATGGAATGAGATTTTATACAGCATATGCGGATCCCTCATTCCATACTTAGGAATTTTTTGGATCACGGGCTCGCGGCCTGGTGGGACAAAAATAGAGTCTTTATTGTTTCGTCTCCTACAGATAGCACCCAAACTTCTACGATATACAAATTGTTAGTGTTTTAGAACATATAAGGATCCCTCATTCCATACTTGAGCACTCTTTGGATTGCGGGTTCAGGACATGGTGGGCTGCAAATTAAGTATCTATTGTTCTGTGTCCTACAAATAGCACCTAGACTTCCGAGATATACAAATTGACATGCGGAATTTTGGACATAGTCTCTGTATAAAGTATGGAATGAGATTTTATACAGCATATGCGGATCCCTCATTCCATACCTAGGCAATTTTTGGATCACGGGTTCGCGGTTTGGCGCGTCGAAAATAGAGTCTCTATTGTTTTGTCTCCTACAAATAGCACCTTGACTTCCGTAATATACAAATTGATTGGTGGGCTCGAGTTGACTGGTTGAACATTACACTTTTATTGTCCCATAGCGATCCCGTATGAATTTCAAATTTAGCATTTTTTTTTATTGGGGGATCTAGAGCTGGCGAGATGGAAATTGAGAATCTATTATTTCTCTCTTTACAAATACATGTTTCTAGAACATATGCAGATCCCTCATTCCATACTTCGGCACTTTTTGGATCACGGTTTTGCGACCTGGCAGGCTGAAAATTAAGTATCTATTGTTCTATGTCCTACAAATAGCACCTAGACTTCTGCGATATATAAATTGGCACATGGACTTGTGGACATAGTCTCTAAATAAAGTATGGAATGAGATTTTATACAACATATGCGGAGATCCCGTATGAATTTCATATTTAGCGATTTTTTTTTATCGGGAGCTCTGGGGCTGGAGGACTAAAAATTGGGCATCTATTGTTTCGCGCTGTACAAAAACATTGTTCTAGAACATATGCGGATCCCTCATTCCATACTTGGGCACTTTTTGGATCGCGGGTTCACAACTTGGCAGGCTGAAAATTAAGTATCTATTGTTTTGTGTCCTACAAATAGCACCTAGACTTTTGTGATATACAAGTTGACATGTGAACTTGTGGACATTGTCTCTATATAAACTATGGAATGATATTTTATACAGCATATGCAGATCCCTCATTTCATACCTAGGTAGTTTTTGGTTCGCGGCCTGGTGAACCGACAATAGAGTCTCCATTGTTCCGTCTCCTACAAATAGCACCCAGACTTCCGCGATATACAAGTGGATAGGTGGACTCAGGCTAGTTGGTTGAACATTGCAGTTTTATTGTCCCGTAGCGATCCGATATGAATTTCATATCTAGCGAATTTTTTTTATCAGGTCTGTGGGGCTCGTAGGCTGAAAATTGGGCCTCTATTGTTCCACGCTGTACAAACACCAGGAACATCTCCATGATTTACAAATTGACAAATGGACCCATGGGTTGTGTCACTCAACATTGTAGTTTTCATTGTTCCTTGTCCTCCAAATAGCCCTCGGAGTTCCGCAATATACAGATTGACAGATCGACTTGAGGGCTGGTGGGTTCAAGTTTGCCATTGTTTACATATACCAATCCCTATCAACTATCTAACATATCTAAAAACATGATTTTCAATACTAAATTATTAATAATAATTTTTGCTATTGCAGAATTTAATTAAATGAGAAAGTTTGTACAATCTGGTCGGGCGACTGATATAAAAGTTTTCCGATAAACGAGCAATACATAGTAAACATGTACCTTTATAAAGTATGGACAAGAGATTTTATAGAGCATATGTGGATCCCTCGTTCCATACTTAAGCACTTTTTGGATCGCGGGTTATTGCCTAGTGGGATGAAATTTGAACCTCTTTTGTTCAGTGTCCTGGAAATATCACCCAAACTTCCGTGATATACAAATTGATAGGTGGACTTGCGGATTCCATGTCTGGCAGGTTCAAGATTGCAATTGTTTAGCAATGCTCATCCTATCTAACTTTAGCTAAAAACATTATTTTCAAATACTAAAATATTAATATTAAGTATTTTTATTGTACAAGTGAATTACATTAAAATATTAAAGGATGTTAAATCTCTTATTTTTAAAAAATTAAGGAAACAAAAGAATTTTTTTGTAAAATTCTATCACCGCAAGCATAACAAGGACCAATTTGAAGTTTAAGGCCCTCTTGTTCATATGATAGCACAATTGCACTCCGCATAGTATATATTCATTGATTTCAAATTATTTTAGGATATTAATTTTACCAAGTTCATCGAATAAGCAAAAATTGTGAAAACAACGATCAATTTGAATTTTAAGAGCCTCTTGTTGGTATGATAGGACAGTTTCACTTCGCACACTATATATTCGTTGATTTCAAATTATTTCACATTCAATCAATCAAGAAAATTTGCCAAAACAATAATTTGACCAAGTTCATCAATCAAGAAAATTTGCCAAAACAAGTCACATAGTACATTTGCATCACAGTGCCATAGAAATTATCAAGCGGATCTACGTGCCAACTGGCCAAAAAAATTCAACTATATTGTTCTGTGTCCTCCAAAGAAGAGTTGGAGTTCCATGGTATACAAATTGACAGACAAACCAGATAACCAAGAACCAACCATAGTTTAAACAACCTAGAAGAAAGTTTCCAGAAGGTTCCATTGAGCAGAACCCATCGACCTTTGAACCAAACAATTTGATATACAAAGAAAAGACGCTAACGCATTCCTTTTCTCTTGAAATGAACATTCATCTGGATGTTGAACAAATATTACAGAGATGCATGAGGCATTTTCATTTCCTCTTAAAGTTTGATTTAATTTTTTTTTTGCCCTTCTTCAGCCAATATGCAAAATTGCATTGTCCTCATTTAAGGTGATTTTGCTCTGTATCCGAAGCTACCATAGCATATAGACACTGCTTGCTTTTTTGTGTAAATATGTTTCATACGACAACTCTGCCAATTTAGGAAGCACATTTTGTAATAGAGGCTACCTAACTAAATATGCCCATGGTTCAGATAACACCATTGATGCAATGTCCATAAATATATGGACATTTTTCATCGCATCGCAGAAAGTCAATCGTATCATCACTTATCAAAGCGGAAGCAGAAGCAATGGAATAGCATTTTTCACATGCAGGCTCAAAGGGGGTCGAGTACACATTGGCTACAACTAAAATACCTTCAACCTAGCAATGCGAGAAAAGGGATTAATACATTGAATAATATAATACACAACTGCATCCCTCCCTCCCCTGTAAAACCAAAAAGAAAAAGTAAACAAGTGCAAAAATTTGTTGAAGGCTATTTCTATAAGCAAAGTGAGGATGATTTTGTGGATGTATATGCACAACGATTGTAGAGCTAGCTAGTTTCTCCATATCCTCTACTATATCTGCTCACAACTCTGTTACAAACATTGCTTGGGTTGTCCGAAAGATCCTTTCTCTAGCATCCTTCTTCTTTGTTATATTTTTGAACAGCATAAGTGGAATCTTCCCTCTATGCAATTGTTGTTCCATTGATGAAAACAAATCTAAATAAGTATCGAACAATTGTAGCTGCAACATGGAACATGCAATATTTTTGTAACTTATCTGACATATATGTAGACGCGAAAGTTAAGAACAAAACTGAATATGAAAAGCGACATCGTTGCCTTGTCGTTTTCCGACTCTCCATCCTTTATATGGAGAATGTGTTGCAACCCAAATTTTCTCACGAGTGTCACAACAGCCCTGATCATTTCGATTGGGTAAATATCAGTGCTATGTGCAAGATGCCTAATAGTCGAGTCTAGGAGGAAGCGATATTCTGAACAAATAGCAGGAATTTTTTCCACAATACTTGTTTCGTTGAGAAAAATAATTCGATCACAATAACCACGGTCATATACTATTTTGGGAAATACATTAAAATTTGTAATGTATATCCCATTACACGGCAATATATTTTCTGCATGTTTCTAGACAAGTTGTGGAGGAACAGTGAGTGTGACTGTCATCATGGCGTCCTTGTCTGTCATATCAACACACATAATGGATCTACTTTTGTTTTCCTTGTCCAAGTAGGTGGTATAGAAAACCATTATGTCCCCGATGAACAGTTGTCCAGTTTGGCGGTTGTTCAAGCCCTCTATTGACAGTACTTTGGATGTCACAACTCTAGACCTGATCACATTTTTTTAACAGGAAAAATAAAGTGAATGGTAGTGTGCTACAAGTATACAAATAGTATTGATGAACTATGGAGCCACAGTTTTGCAACCACACCTCTTGGTCTACCGAACATGTAGCACGTTTGGTGTTTCGCTTGTACTTGTTGATACTTCTTGCGAGTTGGAAACCATGTATTGCAAATAGAATCAACATATCCACCATGCCATAGATTAATATATATCCCACAAAATTTGTTTAGTAAACATAGTAAGAGAACAACGTATGCATCTTTACCTTTGGCCTTGTCGGTCTGCTGATGTCTGGGATGACTAATTGCTCATGGTCGTCTCACTAGTCCAAATTTTTCTTATGCAAGCATGTGCAGATGAACATCAGGAGTAAACAAATATATGCATTGTATATTGTCCATAAGAAGGACCAAATAACCATAAAACTGTATGCATCTTAATTTTTTAACTGGAGAAATGTTTAACAGTAAACAAGCAGTGACCGTGGGTCACCATGGCCAATATGTATATCGTGGAGCCCCAGAAGCCAGAGGAGCAATCTTCAACCCGCCAACCTGGTAGCCGCAATCGACAAAGTAGGTAACTATGGAATAAGGTAGAAGCAGGACCACATATGTCAGTTCGTTAGTCCGCCAACCGACGCATGAGGGAATTTTCGGAAACCACACTAAGCAGATGAATTAGAAAACAAAAGGGATAAAAGAAAATGAAAAAAGTAGAAACAGGGAGCACAGAAAGGCCCATTACTATGAATTCATCATTTTCAAGTCTAATATTATATGCTCCCTCCCGGTTTGTATATTTAATTTACCGGCACACTTGGTATACCTTTTAGAAGATTGTACTACATAACCCTCTGCTGCTGCACAAAAGAATTCATCTTCCTATCCAAGCAACCTGTTTTTTTCAAGGCAACAACGCCGAAGACGCAATTGAGACGAAGGCAAGTTAGTATGAAAATAGACATCTAAAAGAAAAAGAAAAAGGTCTATTTACCCGCCAAAGATTCCTTCGTCCTGTCCAACGATTTTGTTTCTTTAAATGCAACAATGCAGCGCAAACACAACGGACATAAAATAGCTTAGTATGTAGGAAGGAACATATGTAACCAAGATAACTTACCATGTAGGAAGGCACGCAAATAGTTTAACACATATACAAACCATAAATGAAATACAAAACAACGCAATATGAAACAACAGTACAAGCATGCACCTTTCTATATCATCTTTAGCCGATGCAGTCAAGACTCCCTCCTTTTCTCCAGCTACTCTGTTTGTTTCAATGTGGGAATCCACAAAATTCAATGTACATCAATGGAAGTTGGTATTCACTGGAGAACAAGAAATATGTAGATACAAAAAAACTGACTCAACAAACAGTTTACAAAGGTAGAAACATGAACCTTTGCTCTTCTCTATCCATGGGTGTAAACGTCTAGCTTTTTTTCCCCTAGCCAAAATATATTACAAGGCAGAAACTATCACACAATTGCATGGCCGCAGCTAAATGATTTCTGGTTTTCCCTGGCAATTCATCCAGATATGCCCTTTAACCATGTTCTTTATCCTCTACGTAGACTGTTGTGCCCATGTTACAAGTTCTCAGTTTTCCATGGCAAACTACCCAAACATGCTTCTAGACATGAAAATATAATCTTGAAGAATCTTTCTTGCACATATCATATCTCAAGCACAACACAAATTGTATCGTGCGCACACCAGTCTATGTAGAGGAGAAATAACATGTCATGTCATATCCACACATATGACCATACATGGTCTATAAATGTAGTTTGCATACATATTCCTTATCCCAACAAAAAAACAACGGATATTGTAACTTCACATGTAATCCTCCAACAATTTTGTATGCAACTATTTTCTTTCATGGTAGGACTCGAGCACCAGAAAAATATCACAGAAATATAGATAACGACCTCTATAAAAATGGAAAATAACACAACTGAAGATTGACTGGTGGGTGCAGGGGTTGAACACCGTAAAGCACCCCAAAAAAACAATAACAATCCAAAAAATAAAAGCTCCAACCACCGTCATTGCACCCCAACCCTGCAAGGCTGAATCAAAGAAAAGAAACCAGCAAGGACCAAACCAGCGAGAAATCACGAAGAGGCCGAACTACACCCCCAGGGCCCCAAAGCGCAAACCCCAGGCAAACAAACAAAACCATCAACGTAGGAACCAATGAACCAGCAAAATCCACTAACCCAGTGAACAACATATGTATCTTCAACGATTACCAAATTGCATTTGAAGAAGAAAAGGAACCGGAAAGATACAAGGAACATGCGACTACGAATAAGCAAACATTCTTACTTGCAAACTGCAAACATTGAACAACAAACAAGGAATACAAAATGAAACTATGGCATCGAAACTTACTCCAAAACGATGAAATGCAGAAGCACAGGTCGAATCGCGAGAAAAACAACAAAAAATAGCAACCGAGAAACCAACAAAGAATAACCACTCACCGAACCAATAAACAATATATCTAGCTTCAACGATTACGAGGATGAAACATACAATGGAAACACCTGACAAACCAGCAAAGAAGAAGCAGTCACCGAACCAGTAAACAATGTATGTAGATTCAATGGAAGAACAAGGATGAAACATACAATGGCTATTGAACTGGCATGTACTCCGAGAACCGTATTTACATAAACATTTAAGACTCTCAGGCTGTCTAAGGACCTCACAGTATGAAAACATTTAAGCTGTCAGGGGTGTTGGAGAATGTCGTGTCATGTAAACATTTACGTTGTCAGGCCTATTGAGGCATCTTGGAATAAGTGTCAATAAATTTCAAGAAATATACAAATCTTGGATATGAAAACATTTCAATATTCTTAGTACATATCAAAACTGACGGATATATTCAGGTAGCAGAAAATGCTAATGCAAACATTCGAACTAATGGTAGCATTAATCGACCTTCAATCAATATATAGGAAAAATATATGATTAAAACATACTGTCTACTAGAAAAAGTTTGGATATGTTTCCATATACTGCACTGGGAATAGCGAAGTTGGCAATAAGACCTCCAATCTCATAGCCAATCAGATCAGTACATATATGGTACTTTTTAAGATATAAAAATATATTCTTTTAATTCCATAGCTCCAACAATAGGTATTGTGCAAATATTTCCGATCAAAGGACAAACTAATATGTAGTCAACGCTTTATCAATCGCTATAGTCCCTCTATGCCTACGGTAGGGACTAATAATGGATTAATTTTATTTTAAGTCTTTTTTTTTCAATCCATCTAGAATTTTAAAAATATTAAATAACTAAATCTTAAAAAAAGAGTTGATTGGGTACATTTTTATCTATGATATTTAACAAGCTTTTGGCATAACTCATCTAAAATAAAATGTTTTGACAATTTTGTAGAGGGCCATGTGGCTAACACTCATGTCGAGGATTTTCCTCCCTTGATGCTTGTGTCAATCACATAATCTTGAATGGTTATTTCCTCGTTATTAATAATAAATTCTAATAATAATAATAAACATCACCAAAGTAAAGAAAGTTTAATTTTGTGGTAACAGGTGGTTTTAGTGATTGAGATATGAGAATTGAGGTGTTGGCTCTAACAAGACAGTAACATTGGATAAAAAATTGAGATACAAACAGATCCAAAATGAATTATCAAAGTGTTGGGTGAGGTATTATCCTCTCAAATATTCAATATAAGAGAGGTGGCATGGTTGAATTGAAAGCACGAGTTCTATCCATTTTAAGTAGAGTGAATACAAAATACTGGTCATGTTCTCAATCATTGGATTCAATCCTATAGGTCTATCATGTTTCAACTCAAACAACAACTTGTAGATATAGGTTAACAACATTCTTTTCTCATGCCATAATCTTTGTCATTTGTTATTCTTAAAACACTCAATTGGAGGAGGATTCAAGGGACTAGAAGAGAAGGGAATGAGAATTTCATAACTGCAAATCATTGATCATCGATAATGGAAAGAATCTAGAAGTGAAGTGGAAATTGAAAGTGAATAAGTTGTCTATCTCTTAGTAATTCAAATGTTTTGTCTCTTTCGAGGGGGTGGGAATTTCATTTGTCAATTTCATCCCTACAATTATTATCTATGGTGTGTCTGTGTGTGTGTAGTGGAAGACGAGTCTTTGATTTTGTAGGGAAGGAAATTGAGTTACAAGAAGTTGTTGCTAGAATTTTTTGTTTATATTTGTTGATGCTTCTGTCGGTGATAATATGAAGTTCAACAACTCATCAGTGGATGAATATAGTGGTTAAATGATCCCTCTTAGAGTCAATGAACTTGGATTGGTGACTACTCAAGAAGCTTAAGATGTGGAGCAACAATAAGTGCTAGTGAAGAAGTTTATAAATCAATAATGAAAAATGGAGTGAAATGAAATGCCCATATTGAATGGAGAAGGGAACCCATAGTGACAACTTAACACCAATGTAGAGGAATACTTTTATCTATAATGCAAAACAAGGGGTAGCTATAATGCGAAGAAAAAAGTGGCTACAAAGGTTTTGATGCATTCGTCATAAGTAAATTCTTTTGGTTGGGTGTTGTAGATTTTCATCTTTGTTGGAGGAAGAAGTGCATTTATGGTATGAAATTACACCAATGGCAATCGTTGCACATGCTACCATGCTCCCACATTTTTCACTCTCACTATGTTTCAAAATGGTTGCATAGATTGTCCCATTTGTCGAACTTCACTTCGACAACCATAGCCACTGGTAACAGTGTTATTGTAAGAGTATTGATTGCGAAATTTTCACACTGAATAATTTGTCTGTTAT
>JASDQU010102097.1:440607-484074 GCA_032191745.1 Picea mariana | reverse complement strand
GTAGTTGAAGAGGAGAAGCAAGAGCTTCAAGAGATGCTACGAGCCAAAGAAGAGTTATTGGCTAAGTTGCAGAAGGTTGAGAATATGGATGCTGCATCTCAAACTGAGGTATATGATGTTTCTTCATGTTCTGTTTTCTCTCCATATGAAATTAATGTTGGCATGAAGATCCTCACGAAGATGGGGTATAGAGGAGGTGGACTTGGCATTAATGGTCAAGGAGTCACCCAACCATTGGAGGTTGTACCAAGACAACCATTTGCAGGCTTGGGTTATGGACATGAAGAGAAAGGAGAATGCTCGAAAGTTGTTGAAGCAAAAGCCATCTCTTCACCACCGGATTCCAAGAAGGGAATCAATACAGTTAGTCCTCATCAGTTCAAGAACAAGTCAGGAAGGTATAACAGTCATTCAAGTTCTTCTTTTGCATATAAGAGAAATGATTGCTTCCATAGATCTTCTAACCGTGATGTAGTTAAGCATCAAACAAAGAAAATGTGGGTTAAGAAGACGGATGTGTCCATGAGAAGTGAGACCAAGCAGAAGAAGAACCTTTCGTATCCTCCTGCAAGGAATGTACCGCTGAATGGAAAACGAAGGAATTTCTGCAATTTCTACAAAATCAGTGGCCATTGGGAGAAGAAGTGCTAGAAATTGCACTCGGAAATTTGCCACAAGTCAAACAAGCAGAATGTAAAAGATCCTGTGAAGAAGGAGGCTCCATCCACCATTGGAAAAGCACGATTATGAGATGAAAGTGCTTGGTGTTGGTTTGGTAAGCGGTTCATAATGTTTCTGCAAGTTTTATTTCTGCTATGTTGCAAAATTTCAAGTTTTATGGGGGCAGGTATCTCTCTTTTGATGGAAAACACTCAAAAACTTTCCGACTCAGAATTGAGAAGTAATGGCATCATTGTGAAGGACTGGACGAGAGAAAACCAAAATAAAAAGGGCATTTGGATATCGGTAACCAATCTGGCCATTGCAATAGGAAGATACAGCTCTGTTACAGGTTAACGTAATAAGTTTGGGTGCCCCCTCTCTCCCTAGCCGAGATTCAATCCTGGACCGGCCGTTGCAGACGAGGATCTCTATTTGAAGGTCATTTTTGACTCAATAGAAGAAGAAGAAGGAAGTTTGAGTTGTGTTTGGTCATTATTGTTGCCTGTTGCTTGAGGGTGCGATGGAGCAGAGTTTGGTCGACGACATAATCATGCAGCTACTGGACGTGAAAGAGAGCAGATCAGCTAAACAAGTCCAACTCTCCGAGGCTGAGATTCGATAACTCTGCCTGACCTCCAAGGATATTTTCATTTGTCAACCCAATTTGCTTGAGATCGAGGCCCCTATCAAGATCTGCGGTGATATACATGGACAATATTCTGATCTATTAAGGCTATTTGAGTATGGTGGCCTTCCACCATCAACAAATTATTTGTTTCTGGGTGATTATGTGGATCGAGAGAAGCAGAGCTTAGAGACAATATTCCTTCTCCTTGCCTACAAGATTAAATTCCCAGAGAATTTTTTTGTTTTAAGGGGAAACCATGAATGTGCTTCAATCAACAGAATATATGGTTTCTATGATGAATGCAAGCGACGGTTCAATGTTCGTCTATGACAGTTGGTTCCAGATCCAGAAAAAAATGGCACGGTGAAACGAATTCATTTGTTTATTGTTATACAGATCACAAAAGGCCCGAAAGTCGGGATTTGATCYGCGGCCCAATTTTCTACATGAAAAGAGTGATTTGGCTATCATAGAGAAAAATCGTTGAACCAAGCTGCGGTGAACACGTTTTGCCCATGCGTTTTGCCAATACGTCATCATGAGAAATAGAAACTGTCATCYAGAAAACCTTTGTGTTGGCAGTGCGATTCGGTGTTTTGGAGATATTGACATTCAATACAGAGATGGAAATCAAACTGTGTGCATTGTTCATATGCTTCCCTACTAGAGCCGAATTCCTACACAGCACCGATAGCCAAGAATCCAGGGTTACGGGCCTTGTTCAAGGCATAGAGTTGTATAGTTTTTTTTTCATTGTGCAGGGAGACCAAAACAAAGAGTCGAAGAATGACAATATGTTCCAGGCCTTGCAAACGATATGATCGACCTTTGACAAAGGACAATGCAGTTGAGCCGAGGGCTAGGGCCATTACACTGAGTTCATAAGCTCTCAGGCCTAGCACCATTCAGAACTTCAAAGATGCCTAGCTGTTGGAGAAGGCCTCGTCATTACGGCCAATGCAATAAGATTTTCATGCAGGAAATCGAGCACAGAAAAGCCATGAAAGCTGAGCGCAGAGAGGGTATGGTTTTCCCATCTTATGCACATTATTGGCACACTGAATTATCATGTAATTTCCATTTGGAATTTCAAAATTGGCATGTAAATTGTTGCAAATGCCATGTAAAGGCCATAATTGCCATTAAAACTTGATGTAAAGATGATTATGAAGCATTGAAAAAGGCTTGTTTAGCCACTCTTATGTGAGGAAGAGTGAGAGGCGTATTTTTGCGCATTAAGCCTTGTTGGCTTCTTTGTAAAAACTTGATTGAGGCATTTTTTGCCTAAGCCTATTTTTGGCATTTTCATGTAAACTTGACCAATGAGTGTGGTTATAAACTCTTGGAAAGTGTTTCAAAAAAAATGTAAACAGGTATGATCAGTCACAGATCCAGGTTATCATCAATTACAGGTTGCAATTTTAAGCAGATGTGGATGTTTGCATTCCGATTCTGAAGAACAAAGGTGAAGGAGTCTTGAGGGGATGTGCCTTTTTCAGGCATTTGCGTTGCAGTCATTGCAGGTGTTGGTGTTGCGTTCTGATTCCAAAGAACATGGGTGAAGGAGTCTTAAGGGAACGTGCCTTTCAGAGACATTTGCATGCAATTGATGATGGATTGAAGTTGATACTTTTGGAGACCAAAAGTTTCTTTTGTGGGAAGGTGTGATCCGAATGGATCTTCACACGTGAAAGAACTTCTTAATTTGCACCATGTTGATTTTAAGGTGGCGACAAAAGTGTTTAAGTGGATTAAAATGATGCTTTCTTGAGTTTTATTTCTCATGCATTTAATTATGCATTTATGGGAAAAATACTTCATGCATTTTTCATATTAGTTTGATTAATGTTTTTATGAAGTGCTCATGCATTTAATTATGCATTTTATGAGCTTTAATAACTCAAACATTATTATTATTCACTTGTAATTAAAATGATTAATATTTGTGAGAGAAAATTTGTCTCACATATTATTCATTTATTAATTATGGAAATTGGTTTTCATGTGAGAAACCACCTCACACCAATTTGCCATTTTTCTCAATTGTAGGTTGAGAGAATCAAGGGCATGGTTGGAAAGTCTTTGGGTGGTTTTGAGACTTTTCCATTTTTGAGCCTAAGATGGTTGAAGATCCTACTTTTAAGGATCTTGTTTTTTCCTTCTTTGTAATTAGATCCTACAACTGTGGATCTTGTAATTAATGCTCTTAGTTGGAGCGTGAGTAAGGAAAAACTATATATATTCCTTATGTAAGCCATGTTGGGGAGGAAGAAAGGAGAGAGTGCTTAGCTATTGAAATCCATAGTGTTGAGCTAATGACGAGCCATAGTCCTTGAATGTAAGAGGGTTTTGAGAGCTCACTTTGAAGAAGGAATATAGAAAATCTGCATTCCAGTTGGAGTAGGTCCGGAGACATAGCCCCAGAGGTGGAGGGGTGAAATCTGTTATCAATATCAGTTGTCTCTCTTATTTTCCTTCATGTGTTTTTCTCTATTCTATGTTCATTTACTTATGTTTATGTGTTTTAATGCATTATGATAAATGAACTAATATGCTCAATAAAACCTATATAAGCCCTAGTCAATTTAAAGATCCTCACATTGTAAACATTTGGGAGAGTAGTACTCGACCCGTTTTCGGATCAGTCACTACTTGGAATCTCTCAGAAAAGGAGTTATAGAAAAAATGGCATACCTTGTTGAATTATGGCTTATTCTAGAGAGCGACCTTATAGAGAGTCCCCTGCACAAAATATTTGATGAATTGATATGAAACTGTTACAAAGAATACTACAGACTATAGCCTAACCAACAAATTTGATCTCACTGAATTTAGATATGTTATGAAGAATTTATGACATTTTTACCCAAAACACCTGATTTTGACTAGTTTCAGGACGGGCCACAAACCCTATTTTCCACGGAGTGTAACTCCCAAAATACGATGACCCAAAAGCTGAATTTTTTACCACGGATACTTGGATATGTTTTCTCACTTTCATAGCTATTTCACAGTCTGAATCATTATAGAAACAACGTTATAGCGAAAATGGTGAGATGACCTATAAATAACATACCTTAGAAAGCACCATCAAAAGAATTTATCCTTCCTTGCATTTCGGCCTTCTTTTCTTCACCTTCACTCAAAATTCCGGTTTAGATATCCTTGGTTACCTCATAAACATATAGATATTCAATATTCTCAGGTGTAATTCAAATGAGAGAGCCTTGCCTCTTATTTATACTCTCCAAGTAGCTTCCTTAAAAACATCTTCTAGGTCACTTGGCCCACTTTCCTTATTTTAGGGTTGGGTCCACTTCTAATTTCTCCATTAAATTTATTATTGAAATAATTTATTTTGTATTCACTTTTAATTATAATACACTGATCACTTCACTTTATTATTTACCTTTTAAAATCTCTTAAACCACTTTGATTACTTTGACCTTTTGGGGCTTCTAGATGACATGAGGGTCCTCCAACTTCGTAAGGCCATAACTCTCAAACTGTGAGGAGTTATGTAATGTTATACATACCACCAAAAATGGCATGAAATGTACTATCCATATAGAATATTATTATCTGAAAATATATCATAACTCATACCGTTACCCATCAAACAAACTTGGATCCATTACCTAAACCTGGGGTCTCCAACTTCTCATGGCCATAAATCTCTAACCGTGAGGAATTATGTGACGTTCCACATACCACCGGAAATGACATGACAAGCACTATCCATCTAGGATATTTTCTCTGACAAATTCACTTTCCTTCATCTCATTATTCCACAATTAAGCATGGGTTCTCTTACTCCACAAAGCATCTTCCCGTGAGGGCTTTCACCATAAGGGGGCCACTTTAGAGTTCATCCATATTTACCTCTTATCAACCATGACAAAACAATAATGAGTCATATTTAAATCAAACAATATTGGGTCCATTACCTAAACCTCTATGCTACAGGGCTTTCTTCAAGGGTTGACATCAATGACAACCAACCTTAATCAACAATCTCCCCCTTTGGCATTGATGGCAACACTCTGATGCAATATTGAAATCATATCACTCATGCTCCCCCTGGAACCATGCCTTTGTCCTCTGCATATGATAAATCTTCTCCCCCTGTAACCATGCCTCTGTCCTCTGCATCTGATAAATCTGCTCCCCCTAGAACCATGCCTCTGTCCTCTACCTCTGATAAATCTCTCACCCTGTGTCATCAATGGAAAAGGTATCTTTCCATCCAAGGATACTCCCCCTGACAGACTGTCCTCTGATGGTGCTTTCTCATGTACATCTAAGACATATAAGATAAGCATTCAAAAAGTATTCAAAACGCATTCATTTTTGGAGTAGAAATAACTCCAAGTCTTTGGCGAAGATATTCAAAGGCTTCCCGTGGAAGCGGTTTTGTAAAGATGTTTGCCACTTGTTCTTTTGTGCCCACATACTCAACTCTGATGTTCTTTTCTGCAACCTGTTCCCGCAGAAAGTGATACTTGATTGGAATGTGCTTATTCTTGGAGTGCATCACTGGGTTTTTTGAGATACTGATGGCACTTGTATTATCACAATATATTGGAATGGGCTCATCATACACAACTTGTATATCTGTCAATGTTTGTTTCATCCAAAGAACCTATGTACAACATGTTTCTACTGCAATATACTATGCCTCGGTTGTAGATAGAGATATCGATGATTGTTTCTTACTTATCCATGATACCAAAAACTCACCTAAGTAGAATGTTGCTCCACTGGTGCTTCGTCGGTCATCAATACAACCTGCCCAATCTGCATCTGTGTAGGCAATAAGTGATATATCTTTTCCTTTTGGATACCATAATCCAAACTCTTTTGTTCCTTTGAGATATCTGAAGATCCTCTTTACTGCTAATACATGTGATTCCTTTGGTGTTGCTTGAAATCATGCCACCTGTCAAACTGCCTGCATTACATCTGGTCTGGATGCTATCACATATAGTAGGTTTCCAATCATTGACCTATATTGCCTCTGATCTGTAGACTTTGAATCATCATCTTTGCTTAACTTACAACTGGTTTGCATGGGAGTGATAACTAGTTTGCAATCTTCCATTTCGAACCTCTTTAGCATTTCTCTGATATACTTGGTTTGAGAAATAGAAATTCCTTGGTTGCTTTGATGTATTTGAAGTCCCAGAAAGAAGGATTGTTCTCCAAGTAACAACATTTCAAATTCATTCTGCATGTTTTTTGCAAATTTCTGGCTTAACCTGTCATCATCACTACCAAAAATAATATCATCAACATAAACTTCAATTAATAAAATATTACCTTGACTTACCTTGATCTAGAGTTTGTTGTCTGCACTTCCTTTTTTGAACCTTGCCTGTTGCAGATACTTATCCAGTCTAGAGTACCATGCTCTAGCAGCCTGTTTTAGACCATACAAGGCCTTGTTTAATTTACACACATAGTCTGTGTTCTCTGACAAATGAAATCCTTCTGGTTGTTCAATGTAGACTTCTTCTTCAAGTTCCCCATTCATAAAAGTTGATTTTACATCCATCTGATATACTTTAACATTTTTGGAGCATGCATAAGCTAAAAGCAAATGGATTGCTTCCATTCTGGCAACTGGGGAAAAAGTCTCTTCAAAGTCGATTCCTTCAATCTGTTCATATCCTTTACATACCAATCTAGCTTTGTTCCTTGTAACTTGTCCATTTTCATTCAATTTATTCCTAAAAACCCATTTTGTGTCAATCACATTCTTATTCTTTGGTCTTAGAACCAATTCCCAAGTGTCATTTTTCTCTATTTGATCCAATTCTTCATCCATGGCCTTATTCCAAAATGCATCCTTGCTAGCTTCTTCAAAACAATTTAGTTCAATTGTAGATAAGAGTGCTAGGTGTGTTTGTTCTGGTGAATGGATTTTTCTTCTAGTCTCAACTCCTGCATCTTTGTTTCCAATAATTTGATCTAAAGGATGATTCTTCTGTACTCATTTTCTAGGTGTCTTTGGAAATACTTGTTGAACTTGTTCTTCTACTTCTATCAGATTCTCTTCATCTTCATCTTCCTCTTCTTCTTCTTTTTCATCTTCTTCTTCAAAAAGTTGTTCCATTGATTTTTTTTCTTCTTTCTTTGATTTTGGTCTGCCTGTTTCATCAATTGTTATGTTGATTCTTTCCACAACTTTGTTTAATCTTAGATTGTAACACTTGTATGCTTTCCTTGTACTTGAGTAACCAAAAAGTATTCCTTTGTCCACACGAGAGTCAAACTTTCCCATTCTACCATCTTCTCTTTTGATGTAGCATTTGCTTCCAAAAACTCTTAAGTGCTTCACATTTGCTGGTCTTCCTTTCCATAGCTCATAGGGAGTTTTATCAGTTTTGTTTCTGAGCATTACTCTGTTTTGAATGTGAACTGTTGTACACACTACATGTGTCCAAAAAATATCTGTCAACTTTGAATCCATTATCATTGTTCAAGCCATTTCTTGTACTGTCATGTTCTTTCTTTCAACAACTCCATTCTGTTGAGGTGTCCTAGCGACGGAGAATTTCCTTTTTATTCGATGATTGTTGTAGTAGTCAATAAATTTCTTTGAGGTGAATTCTTCTCCATTATCCGATATTAAACATTTGATTATTGAATCCATCTCATTTTCAACCATTTCCTTGTAGATCTTGAAATTTTCAAAAGCTTCTGATTTTTTCTTGAGAAAGCAAACTGCAGTCATTCTTGTATAATCATCAACTAATAACATAAAGTATCTCTCACCTTTTAAGCCTTTTGTTGTAGTTGGTCCAACTAGATCAGTATGCACAATTTCCAGTGGTTTTGTTGTTGAATATTCCTTTGATTTGAACCCGGTCTTTGTTTGCTTTCCTTGTTGGCAATGCTTGCATAAAGTGCTGGTTGGTTTTGTGATCTGGGGCATTTCTCTGTCTGCTTCTCTTTTGCTAACTTTGACAAGGTTATCAAAATGCATGTGACCCATTCTTCTATGCCATAGCCAACTTTCATCTTCCTTTCCTAGACAACACTTTTGATTTCCAATTTCGCTTAACACATATATGTTGCTTGAAGTTCTTGCAGCTGTAGCAATCAATTTCCCTGAACCTTATTTTCTTATCTCACAGTTTTGTGAATCGAAAGTAACTTTATGACCTTGGTAACACATTTGACTCACACTTAAAAGATTATGTTTCATATCTTCTACTAGTAGAACATTTTCTGCCTTTCCATTCTTGTTCCCAATTCGGAATGTGTCTTTTCCACTAATTTTGGATGAATCATCATTTCCAAAGGAGACTGATCCATCTCTTTCCTTTTGTAATGTAAGAAACTTGTCTCTATCACCTGTCATGTGTTTTGAACATCCACTGTCAACATACCAACCATGCTTCTTCTGTTTAGCTTGTAGAGAAACTGTTCATTCTTCATTGCTATACTGATCTTGCTTTCTTATCCATGTCATTTTCTGAGGTTCTTGTTTGTGACTCTGTTGAGGTTCTTTAGGAGGGACTGTCATTCTACAATTTTTGGCCATGTGTCCAAAATTGTTACATTTTTAACATTCCACTTCAGTGCTCAAAGATTCAAACCTGTTGTAACTTCTTCCTTGTGTTTCACTAGGTCTTCTTGAATAACCCCTTTGTGTATGGCTCTCAAAGTAGTTATTGTTCTTGTTGTTAGCTCTGCAATTTATAGCTTTATGTCCAAACTAGCTTACATGCATAACATAATCCAAAAAATATAGTTTGATACCTGGTAGTTGAAGATCTTATGAAAGGAGGTGATCTTATGAACCCTTCTTCTTCTTGAGGCCTGTCTATCTGTTGTTGATTCTGAAATCTGAATCTTCTCGGTGGAGGAGTGTCCCTGTAATCTTCCTTGTATATATTTTTATCCCCTCTGATTGTTTCTACATAACGTTTTGGATTTGTTTCTCGCTCTGTTGTTTTGGAGCTTGATCCCTTTTCTGTCTAATTATATCCAAGTCCGGACTTGTCAAGATAAGATTTTTTACTGTTGATAATGTCATCCAAAACTTTTGAGCTATTCTGCATATTTTTCTTTTGGATATCCTTTCTTAGTATGACAATCTCTTCTTCCAGGTTTCCAATGATCCTGTCCTTTCCTTCTAGATATTCTTTGAGTGCTTCTTCAATTCTTTATCTTCTTCTATTTGAAACTTCAATTTTGTGATCATTTGTTTTAGTTCTTGAGTGTCTTTTTTCTTATCTAGTTCTGCTTGTAGTTTCTTGTTTTTCTTCTTTTCTCTTATGATAACTTCTATGGCACTCATTAATTCTTCTCGGAAGTCAACTTCTTCCTCTTCAATTTCTTCTTCATATGATTCTTCATATTCTTCTTCGGAGTCTTCTTTATCAGAGTCTTCTACTGCCATGAATAGAACTCTCCCTATTTCACTGTCACTGAATTCATCTTCATCTGATGATGAGATGTCTTCTTTGGTGCAAAAGTTTTTCTTGAAAAATTTCTTTGTAGTTATTTTACCTTTATATGTTTGTCTTCCTTTTGAGTAACCTTCATCATTTATCTTTTTCTTATGAGGAAATTTGTTAGCAAAATGACCAATACCATCACAATTAAAACAAATTAAAGGAAGCTTACCTCTGTACCTACCGTTGATTCCATTGTTCAGTCTTTTAACGAAGTTGGCCACTTCTTCATCATCTTCCAAGATGTCGTTGTTGTTGTTATATTCTTCTTGTTCCTTTTTCTTTTGCTTTGATATTTTGGATGCTTTGAAGGCTACTTCTTTTACATCTGGATTTTCATGTTCAGTTCTCATCTCATATGATGTGAAGATCCCATGCAGTTCATCCATGATTATTGAGTTTAGATCCGATATTTCTTCTAGTGTTGATATCTTAGGGTTGAATCTCATAGGAAGAGATCTTAGTACCTTTTGAACAATTACAGATTATTCGATTTCTTCTCCCAATCCTATGATTGCATTCATTGTTTCATCGACTCGTAAGAAGTAGGCTGCGATATCTTCATCTTCCTTCATTTTTAGTTGTTCGAACTGACCTCTGTAAGTTTGAAGCTTTACTGCTTTGACTTTTGAATCTCCTTCATAAATATTTCGAAGCTTGTCCCAAATCTCTTTAGCAGATTTACAATGTACAACTTTGGTGAATATTGTATCACTGAGACCATTCAAAAGTGCATTTATGTCTTTGAAATTATTCTCACCGAGTTTCACTACTTTGTCATTTGTTGGTGGAATTGTTGGTGTTGTGTATCCATCTACAATTGATTCCCAAACTTGAAATCACTGTGCCTGTATATATCTCTCCATCCTTATGCTCCAAAAAGCATACTTTTGTCCATCAAACTGTGGTATTCCATTTTTATACGAGTTGGTACTCTCCATGATCTACCCTTCAGTGGTTAAATTGATTTCTGAAGGAACCTGCTCTAATACCAATTGTTGGATTATTGAGAGGGGGGGTGAATCAGTAATAGCGTAATTATAATCCTTTTTCTTCAAATGATATATCAATGTAGAATTATTATCCAATAATGAGCAGTAAGAAATAAACAATCACACACATACACAGTACACCAGTGTTTTACGTAGAAACCCAAATCGGGAGAAAACCACATAATGTTTTTTCTTATATGTCTTGAAGAATTACATTCATTGGAAGCACCAACTTCCTTTGTTTTCCAGCTACAACTGGAAGGAGGATCCAACCCCCTAGTTTCTCAGGCTACAACCTGAAGGAAGCTCAAACTCCCCAATTCTCTGGCTACAACCAAAAGGAGGCTACAACCCCCAATGTTCTCCGGCTACAACCGGAAGGTGGCTGCAACCACCTGTCCTTGCCCCGTCCTGCCACCTTGAAGTAGAAGTAGAATGATGAAACCACTGTCACACTATCACTGTGAGATATACCACTGTAAACCTGTACCAAATAAATCTAAACCATGCATCAACCATGCATCAACCTGTACCTCAACCTGTAATCAACCTGTACCATAAACAAGTGCATCAACCATGCACCAACCTGTAATCAACTTGTACCATAAACAAGTGCATCCAACCATGTACCAAGTATGTACTAATCATGTGTCAACTACTCATCAACTATGAATCATCAATATGTACCAACATCATCAACTATACACCTCATCTATGTGCACCAACTCATCAACTACTTGTATCAACCATGTACTCAACATGTACCACAACCAAAATCCCTCATCAATTTCATCATACAAACCTGATTTGTAGTTCTGTAATAGACCTGGAGTATATGATCACATTCCTGCAAACCTTCCTTAACTTTAAAAACAAGAGACTAGCATTTTCATCAAACTTTTCTTTAGTCTCACATGCCTAGTTTTGGATTAGTCAACAACCCTAAATTGAAGTAATCATAACTTTGGACCTGTAATGTATAAATATATCAAAATGATACACAATGTTCTTCAATGTGTTTTATACAATTCCTCCAAGTGTCACTACTTCAAACCTCTCAGAAAAGGATTTATAGAAAAAATGGCATACCTTGCAGAATTTTAGCTTATTCTAGAGAGCGGCATTGTAGAGCGTGCCTCGCACAAAATATTTGATGAATTGATATGAAAATATTACAAAACATACTAAATACTATACCCTAATGAACACATTTGGTCTCACTGAATTTTGATCTGTTATGAAGAAGTTATGAAATTTTTACCCAAAACACCTGATTTTGACTAGTTTCAGGACTGGCCACAAACCCTATTTTCCACAGAGTGTAAATCCCAAAATACAATGACCCACAAGTTGAATATTTTATCAAAAATACTTGTATATGTTTTCTCACTTGAATAGAAATTTCATGGTCTGAATCATTATAGAAAAATAGTTATAGCGAAAATGGTGAGATGACCTGTAAATAACATACCTTAGAAAGCACCATCAAAAGAATTTATCCTTCCTTGCATTTCAGCCTTCTTTTCTTCACCTTCACTCAGAATTATGGTTTATATATCCTTGGTTACCTCAGACACATATAGATATTCAATATTCTCAAGTTTAATTCAAATGAGAGAGCCTTGCTTTTTATTTATACTCTCCAAGTAGCTTCCTTAAAAACATCTTCTAGGTCACTTGGCCCACTTTCCTTATTTTAGGGTTGGGTCCACTTCTAATTTCTCCTTTAAATTTATTATTGAAATAATTTATTTTGTATTCACTTTGAATTATAATACACTTATCACTTCACTTTATTATTTACCTTTTAAAATCTCTTAAACCACTTTGATTACTTTGACCTTTTGGGGCTTCTAGATGACATATGACGGTCCTCCAACTTCGTAAGGCCATAACTCTCAAACCGTGAGGAGTTATGTGATGTTATACATACCACCAGAAATGGAATGACATGTACTATCCATATAGAATAGTATTATCTGAAAATATATCATAACTCATACTGCTACCCATCAAACAAACTTGGGTCCATTACCCAAACCTAGGGTCTCCAACTTCTCATGGCCATAACTCTCTAACCGTGAGGAATTATGTGACGTTCCACATACCACTGAAAATGACATGACAAGCACTATCCATCTAGGATATTTTTCCTGGCAAATTCACTTTCCTTCATCTCATTATTCCACAATTAAGCATGGGTTCTCTTACGCCACAAAGCGTCTTCCCGTGAGGGATTTCACCATAAGGGGACCACTTTGGAGTTCATCCATATTTACTTCTTATCAACCATGAAAAAAAAATAATGAGTCATATTTACATCAAACAATATTGGGTCCATTACCTAAACCTTTGTGCTACGAGGCTTTCTTCAAGAATTGACATCAAGGAAAACCAACCTTAATCAACAAAAGTAACAACAAAAGGTGATGAAACTTGAGAAGTCCTATCAATTTCATGAGGGATTTCAATACAGAGTTCATCCTTGTGAATAGGTTGAGGTGAAGGTATCAAATCAACATCTACAACAAAGTCAGAAGGCAGGTCTTCTTCTTCCAAGGATGGATATATAAAAGAAGATTGATGATCAGCTGAATATACAAAACACAAGATGATCCTTTTAATTCATGAAGGGAAAAGTAAAAATGAGCTGATAAAAAGCAACAATAGCTCATGAAGAAGGCTCATAAATTGATACCTGGTCATCTTTCTATCAATAGGATCCTCCCCAGTGGAGTCTTTGATTGTGGAGTCACTAGGTAGATGATTAAAGTCAATTTTCTGCATCCCTCTCTTGTCTACCATCAAGAGCTGGATCTATGTCGTTCTTCCCAGGGAACTCTTCAATATGCTCAAATCCGTCCCCGACAATGGTGCCATTTATGTTATCACTCCAAAAGTCACCCTAGACTATGATCAGGTGAGCTTGGTAACATCAAAAGTTTATATGTGAATGTATGAGTATTTTAAAGGGTCAAATGGAAAAGACTCGAAATGATAATATCCTAACTTAGAAACAGGGCTAACATGTACCAACAAATAAAGTATTGACTAACTTCAACCAGTAGTTTGGGAGTAAATGTGGATAGAGGGAAGACTTGAGTGAGAGGAATGTAAAGGCTACTACAAACATCAGGTCTACAAGAGCCCAAGGGAGAAAGTTTCTTCAAACAAGATCTTCTTGAAATTAGAAACAAAGAAACTAAATAAACGCCATAACAATATAATGATCAAACATCCACCATAACATTATCATGGTTATCCATGTGAAGCATTCAAGACATGAACTTTTAGAATTAGAAGCATATAGGATGACATAGAAGTTGATTTATATTAGTCAAAAAGTCTTAAGTCTAGTACACTGTTAGATCACAGTCACTTCATCAAAAAAAATATTATAGTTTGGGAGCCTTGCTCAACTATTCCCCACCTCCCCCTACATTTGGAACATGGATTTATAATAAAAAGGAAAGGAAGTAGCGAGAGGTGCATGTTGGCCCTTCCTCACATTGGATTCTTCAACAACATCTATCCATCTAACACCTGTGCTAACAGTTATTTAACAAACTTCTATAAAAAGGAAACGTGCTGGTAACAGATCCAACAATATTTAAATGGCATTTCCTCCCTTGATCTTCATTGATGTGCCTCCTCTTGCATGCCAAGTGTCCTGTAGAGGTGGTAAGTTGTTATCATGCTGCCAGCAACTATCTCATCCATTCTCCACATCATCAGCCACCTAAAGAGTAATGAATTTGAACTCTTTGATTCCAGGTGCCAATAGGTTAATCCATTCTAGTGTATGTCTGTGTAGAATTTGGCCTCTGTCAAATATTAGGTAGCGCCTGCCAGAAATTCGGTAGCGCACTGTGAAATAAACAACGCCCATGGGAGTAGGTAGCACTCAGGAAATTTACAGTGCCCAAGAGAAAACGCAGTGCCCAGGAAAAATGCAGCACCCAGGAGATTTGGTAGTTCCCATGTAGCTCTTCTGCAAGTTCTGCATCGCACCCCCTCTGCACATCCATGCCTAGAAACGGTGGAATAGGCGAGAATATTGGGAACATCATTGCATACATCGTAGCTACATTTAGATCTTCGACACCTGCATAAACACTTGGCACCTAGCAACTTGCATTCCATTTTTAAAAATGACTCAGGGAGAATATACCATATGTCTCAGGAAATTAGAGACTGTTGTCTTTATATACACAAATGCTCACATAGCATATTTGATGAGACAAGTGGATAGGAATTGGGCTTGGCACTTGCACTTGGCTTTGTGTGCTGACTTGAGAATTGGGCATGTGGGTCCCCTAAAATTTTGTTAAAATCCATAAAACCTGAGAGGCCTATAGACTTAGCCATAAAGGAGTTTGGTATATTGATAACTTGGGCCTATAGCTTGACTCTATAGATTCTAGACTTAAGTATATGCAATAGATTTTATTTGTAGTGTGACTTAGGCATTTTAAAACATACACCACTCATTTTTTATAATATGAGATTTAAAAAATATAAAAAACAAATAAATATATTTTATATTTGAAAATCCACCAAGCATAGACTAGGGTTTACCAATTTATTTTTTTTATTGCAAGTCAAGAGGGAAAGGATTTATGGGAAAAAGTGATCAAAAGTAACTTGTCAAGACAGATTGGGGAATTTAAGGTTTGGACATTGGCAAACACTCAAAGGGATTTTGATAATTTCAACATAAACATGTTGAAGACGCTCTCAAAATATATTGGGAAAATTGAGTGCTAACAACTTCTTTACATCACTGCAAATGCTTTGATGGGATTTGTGGTGATCCTCCTACTGAACCAGGAAACGAAGCTGATTGTTTGATCATATCACAATTATAGATGTTTTTCAATCCATAGATGAATGTCAAAACAGGCTCCTGACTACACTTATCATCTAAAATTGTTGTTATGGGATCCTGAAAGGATTGATAAGATTGCTTCATTGATTCACATGACAGGTTCTAGATTTCTATGTATTTATCCTTCAACACGTGTTCAAGAGTCTCCTTCAATATTTGAAATGAATTATAATCTAATGGTACATAATCACATTCCACTGATTCAAATCCTGTTCTGGGCTCTGGACTTCCATTTGGACTTTGAAAATCAAGGGAAATTAGTGACTGCGATTTTGGGTCTAAAACAAGTCCCATGTCATCAATGACATCCTTTACTAACTCATCAGAAAAAATTTTGTCTTCACTATTTACAACTTGCCAAGAGTTTGTTTTCAAAAATTGAAAAGATGATAAACATAAGGGAAAATATTTTTCCCTTACTCTGAAATTTTCTGCATTTTCCTCATCGTTGTCATGATTGTTGGGCAGAGGATGATTGTCATATCTAAGTTGTAACTGATCTTCTTCTTGCCAACGACATGTTGTTGATTGTTTCGAGCAGTCAACATATTTTTCAGCCTCATAATCATCATCATACTGATCACACTTGGGTAGATTATCCAAGTAAGAAATTCCATCCAACATGTACATCATATCAACTAGTTGTTCCTCTGCAAGTTGAGATGGAACTTCATCTTTCACTGCGTTGTGAATTCAATACATGAAAGAATCATTATCCAATCCATGATACCAAGGATGAGCTCGAAAACTTTTGGGGACATTGCTCTTGGTCCTTTCTGGAACTAATGGGACCTGAGGTCTTTGAACAACAAGTTCCTCTTTCTTGATAATCCTCTGCATCATCTCTCTTACAGTGTTTGCCAGAATATCTAATTTCATTTCTGAAGATATCAGATGTTCCTTTTCAATTCTATTTTTCTCTTCTGCCCTTAGCTTGGACCTTTTGTTTAACAATTTACCTTTCACATCAACTGTAATCTTTTTCATTTCTTCAAGGCTTGCAGTGTTCCTTTATCTTAATTGGAATGCCATCTCAGGATCGAAAGCATCAGGGTAATGAAAGTGAGCTAATCCTGGGGGTGGCCTTATATCAACCGACATTTCATGGTACACCTTATTGAAACTTGTTGAAAACTGATGTACTGTCTCCCTTGGATGTCTTTTCAAATGGTCATACTCTTCTAGGATGAGAAAGACATTTCTCATGATCACCCATCGATCTAGGAAAACTTGCACAAATTGATGAAAATTGTTGATGCTTGCAGTTGGAATGTTCTTAAACCAATCTTTAACTTTACCTAGCAATGATAGGGAAAATATCCCAATACAGACATCATCTTCTTCCACCTCAAACAGATCAAGAAAATCCTCAATATTTTGAATGTGTTTTTCTGCAGTGATATTCACATTTTCCCCATCAAACCTGGGAAGGTTTTTGCTATAATTGGCAAGGAAGTCATGGAGAATGGAAGGTAAAGCAAGGGGCTTATAACTATCTAGAATTTCAACCTGTAACTCTGGGATTTTTACATATGTGTTAGAGATATTGACAGGTGTGGGGAATAAAGAAGGAGGATTATGTTTGTCAAGGCTTTCTATAGGTGTAGGATTTTGTACCAGATCTATGGGAATGGGCTCAATCCTTTGAGGTTCATCAGGTTGAAAATGATCATCCTAAATTTCAACAATATACTTTGGACCAGAATCATGATAAGAGAGAAAGTAATTGTAGATGAAATCAATAATATCATGAATACAATTTGAGCTTGAGTACCTAGTCTTTCTAGGCTGCTTGTTCATGCTTTGGGTTCTTCCTTCAGTGGGGTCTTTGAGATGGTACTATCTGGAGCTAATTGGAGTTTCCAGGTGAAAGATTTTGGCCTTCTTGTGTCTGGTCACTATCCACCATCAATGATCAGATATGAAACTTGAAGTGCACTACTGGAGAAAGTCCCCAATACAGTCGCCATTCTGTTAGCACTCTATAATTTTCCCAAGGTTGTGGAGGCAGTCACAGAGGCAACATCAAATACACTTCGAGTCTTGGATCTAGTCGTCCAAGACTCAGAGAGGGATCTCTCTATCTGATATAGCTTTATTTGGAAGGGATGTTAGGCTAGTTATGAAGTATGGGGTTTTTTTTTGGATTTGGAGTATATGGGAGATTGAAAACTTTCATTTCCATTGGGCCATGGGGTCTATCCTCAAGAATAGGGATTTATCACAGGTTTTAGGATGAGTTCTTCCCATAGGGCAGGTTAGCAAAACTGTTGGATCTGATTTGATTAAATGAAATGAAACAAAATAAAGGAGGAAGATATATAGGGCATAGGAGCAGTTAAGAATTTCTTAGCCCAATTTCAGTTGAAAACATGCAGGTCAATAAGGACCACAGAGAGAGTATGTGTGCATAAATTATGTTCATAATCTTTCCTTTAATGACTGGACCACGAGATACATGAAATGGTTTTTACAGAAGTAAAAAAATTATTACTGAGAAAGGAAAACATCACCAACACGTTCTGCACAAGAATCCTGCAGGTCGAGCCTCTTTATTTCTGGTGGATCCTCTAGAAAATTACACAATATCCCTTGAGGGGCTTGAATAAAAAAATCAATAATCAAACCTTCCACATTTTCTTATTAAAATATATAAAACCGACTCTCCCCGGGCTCAGGGGGTCTAATTCAACCAACTTGGCCAAAAATAGCAACAAATCCCCAAAAATTTGGAACTGCAAATTTGGCCAAATCTACTGAAAATAGGGTATGCTCAGACATTTGTTTATCCTAATCGGTGACACCTGTGAAAACAATGTAGAAGGTTATTGTATATGAGAATTTCATGGACAAAAAACTCCTTCGGTTTCTCCAATTTCATCTCCAACTCGCTGAAACATCTCCCGCAAAATCAGGACTAAAACAAAAAGAACCGAAAATCCAAAAAATGAGGTTGAACGATAGGTTTGATTCTGCCATATGGTGGCACCTGTGAAAAATATGGAAGAGGTTTTTGTTCTTCATCTTGTTCTGAAAAACAACCTCTCTTGGTTTTTGAAAATTCATTTCCATTTTCCTGGAATCCACTTCATAAGTCGAAGTGTCAAACTAGTAAAAAACGGGCCATTTTAAGAAATTGGGGGAGGGCAGTTTTGGAGAGATAAGCGGTATATCAGACCCCTACTGAGGTGGTAAGTGGTCTTGGGAGGGGGGGTCCAACTTCACTAGGAGGTGACAAGTGTCCCTCCAAATACCGCTTATCGGACCCCCCTTGAGTTGATGTGACGTGAGGGAGGGGGGGTCTGATATGTACGAGGAGTGTGGTGGGTAGACTTAGGATTTAACTAATTTTTTATTTTTGTTTTAATTTGTTTTGTTTATATATATATATATATATTAATTATTATATTTAATTTTTTATTATGTGTCGTTTAATTTTTAGTTTTTGTTATTTAAGTTTTATGCGTATTTTTATTCATGTTTTTATTTTATTTGTTTTATTTTTTAATTGTTATTTTATTTTTATTACGTTTTGTATTTGTTTATTTAATATGAATTTGTTTTATATTATTGTTTTATTGTTATATATGTTTTTATATGTTTTATTTATGTTTTTTAATTATTTGGTATTTAATATTTTTATTTGATGTTTAATTAATAAACAATAAACTAATTACTAATTTAACAACTAACTTAATTATTAATTAATTAATTAATAACTAGTGTAACATATTTTAATTAAACTAACTATACTAATTTATTACTAACATTATTAATCTATTGTTCTTTTTAGCCAAAGTTTGTTTATTCATGGATGAGTGGCGAGTGAGATGTAGCCAATGGGACAAATGGATAAGGGAGTGAGTGGCGCAGAGGTGGATGAAAGATGCAGCAGGGTGATGAAGGGTCGGGTAAAAATGGATAGAAGGGGAAAATGGAATTAACTGAGCTAGACGTCGTCATCACGGGGGAAACGCCAAATAAGCAACTGAAGAGTTAGGTTACCTATGATCATAGGACCCCAACATATACATTTTGATGGTGTTTTTTCTAGAGCTAGAAAAGGTGTTGGAATAGTCATTCAATCTCCAAATGGTCAAGAATTTAAGTTTGCTTATATATTGGAGTTTGATGCAACTAATAATGTGGTTGAATATGAGGCTTTGTTGCTTGGTTTAGAGGTTTGAAAAGACATGGGTGTCAAATGTTTTAATATCAATAGAGGCTCAGATTTAGTCATTCAAAAACTTAAGAATAAGTTTGCTTGCAAGTCAAAAAGATTGTAAAAATATAGGAATGCAATATGGGACTCCATTGAAGATCTTGATTCTTTGAATCTTATTGCAATTCCTAGGGAAAAAAATTCTAAGGAAGATGAGCTAGTTGTAGCTACTTCCACTCTTCAGATTTCCCATGATTTTATTAAAGAGAATATTCCAGTGGAAGTTATTTTTAGACCCTCAGTTCCAAATAATATGGATCATTGGAAAAAAAATTATGATGATAAACATGCTATTAGATTCTTTACTCAAATACAAGAATTTTTTTAATTTCATATCAGTGAGAAAGATGAGGGTTGTAATTACATAGATAATGACAATAAGGTTAATCCAGTTCCTAGGTGCCTTATTTCACAAGAAAGTTTGTTTGATAGACAATATGACCACAAGTATAAGGAAGAATCAGATGCAAAACCATGTGACCACTTGGAGATCAACATAGGAAATGATAAAGAGCCTAGGATGGTGAAAGTAGGTAAAAGCACCCCTATAGAAGAAAGAAATGAAATTATCAAGTTATTAAAAGAATATAGGGATGTTTTGGATTTCACTTATGATGAACTGAAGGTCTATAGGGAAGATGCGATTCATCATGTGATTCCTTTGAAGGAAGATACAAAGACCTTTAGACATAAATTGAGGAAGATTAACCCCAAGTTAGCTCCTTTGGTTCAACAGGAGTTACATAAAAAGTTAGCAGCATGAATTATAGCCCAAACTAGACATTCTTCATGGTGTTCAAACTTGGTTTCTTCTAGGAAGAATAATGTAAAATAAGGCTATGTATAGATTTCAGAAACTTAAATATTGCATGCACAAAGGAAAATTATTCTCTTCCCAAGATGGAAACATTTTTACAAAGGGTAACATGATCAGGAATGATTTCAATGCTTGATGGATTTTCAGGATATAATCAGATTAGAGTTAAGGAGGAAGATAGGAATAAGACTACTTTCACTACTCCATGGGTGTAACATACTCGACCACCCAGAGGCTGGGCTACGTCACCTTAAATAGGCTGCAACACACCCAACCACCTGCCAGCTAGGCACGTTGCAGTCCCAAGACTCAGTTCTCTGATCTCTAATTCGAAAACAAAGGGTTTCACAACAATGTTAGAAGCATGCACACCACATGCATAAGACAAGATCCATGCCACAAAATAAAAGAGATAAACAACGTGCCATGCACAACAAATAAACAACAAACATGCACATTAGAATACATATCTCAGACATAATTAAATACACAACGGAATACATTAAACAAAAAACACAAAGAGAACTTATGTTTGCAAATAAATGTTCACCAATTGGCTACAGACCAAGGACGTTCCTCCCAACCATAGACGTTGTTGTTCATTTATTCTCAACAGTAGGTCACCCCCGAGCCAGGGCTATGAATCCACAAGGACAGGTCCTACGCCAAGTATAAATACATAATAGTTGGCAAAGTAGCTCTCAGGTTTTCCAACCTCACAACAATCCTATTTTCCAGCTATGTTTCCCCCTCAATCTGCACAACCCCAAGAAATGAACACCTTTCTCTTCCATGTAGTCCCTAAGGCTGTTCCATTTCTCTCCAGGTCTCCAGTGCTACTGGTCAGGAAATATCCCTACTAGAAATTACAAGGACTCTCAGCTATGAACAGTTCCATCCAAACTGCCATCAAGTTCATGCACACATGCATCCATTCCCTCCTGGAATGATCAATAAATCATTACATTCATTCAACGATGGCTCTCCTCTTCCTGCCATTCATTTCCATGCTTAGCCCAAGATCACACGAGCTAGCGGTAGTGAGTGAAGGGGAAGAATAATGATTGAACCAGTGAGAAGAGGATGAACCAAGGGAAGAACGACCCCAAAAAATCCGCCAAGGGATGTTTAAATAATTACATGAAGACAACAGCCACATGGCCTCCCTCCCAAGAAGCTCATGTAACCCCCTCTTCTCCATAAAATCAATTATGGGTAAATAAAATAATAATAACAAGACTTAGCCCCTCAAGCCCCCTCTCTCGTGGAATCATATCCCCCTATCTCTTTTTTAATTGTTGGTCTTACAACCAACAGTGTATTTTATTAATGTATAGGAAGTGTTACATTCCCTAGGCACTCTGGCCCCTTTTCAACTTTACCGGCTCACCTTATTTTGGCACTGTCCTCGGTGAAAAACGTCATTAAATGTTTCTAACATTACAATTCTAGGCCCTCTGGCCTTAATTCACACATGCAATCCAGTCCAATCTTATATACATAGGCACTCTAGCCTAAACATGTATGCATAGGCATTCCGACCCAAAACATGTATGATGATATTCATAATTTATATTTCTGGCAGCAGTTCCAACCAAAAATCTCTCCTTCCCTCTCAACCCTACACAACCCAAAGAAATGAACCCCTTTCTCTGCCATGCAATCCCTCAGGCTGTTCCACTTCTCCCTTGCTTTAGTGCACTCAGCCAGGAAGTTTCAGAGTTGTGGGTTCTAGAACTCCAGTTGTAGCAAGCCCATTGGACTTTATTCCTTCCATGCCTTTGTCATTTAGTTGCTCCAACATCACCTTCTTTTCTCTCATAGTCTGGTAATTTTCTATATCTTCAACATTCATCGTTTTCCTACAATATTTCAAATTAGCTAGCATGTCAGTTCAAAATTTACACATAGAATTCTCATTCTTTCTCATAATATAAGAGTAAATTTTCATAATCCAATGCAAGACTTATCTATTCATAGGGTTGTCTCGTTAACTTGGATCACTATTTTCCTTGATGTACTCATTGTGTTCATGAACCCAATCAAGATCTATCAAAGTCTCCTCTTCCTTGTGGTCACTCACTTTCCAGGCCCAGGCTCAGGCATCCCCTTTTCTGCTATGCAGTCCCTCGGGCGATCCATCTTGCCTGACCAAGGTTCTCTTGCACAAGAATTTTTATAGGGACACAGGGTTATCATGTCACAACAATAGCCTTTTCCATGCTTTCCAGCTTGCATATCCAACATCACATCTATATTATACACACACAGTCATCATGAGATATCATTATAACCATTTCAAACATAAATGTCAAACCTGTTTTACACAGGAAAATAAAATTTTCCAAACATGATATTTCTGCTCATAATGGTTGGCTCTGTAGCTCTATATATCAGTCTTCCTTATGGGCTTACATCCTTGCCATATCCAAGACCATTCTACATGCAGTTTCTTCAATTTACATTCGGTCAAAATAATTTGTCGGTAACTATCAAATCATAATTCCCAAGACTGTTTTATATAGGAAAAATAAAACTTCTAGATATGAGCTTCTGCTCATAACAATTTGTCTCTTGCAGCAATAGGCATTGGTCTTCTTTATGGGCTTACAAAATTGCCATATCTAAGATCCCTTTCCTCTTGCAATTTCAACATTCCTCAGCCAAAAAAATTGTCAATATCTCATGTACAAGATATATATTTTCATGGAAATGATTCAAAAAAAAAATCACAAAGTGCTCTCAAAATTGTTTACAACTATAATTCAATTATTTTTATTAATCCAACTATCAATTGGAATGAAATCATCATTACATACACATGTATTATCAGTCACGCAGAATTTTTAGAATGCAACAGTTAATAAGATAACAATCAATGTGTCGATACCCATGGTCACATCTACACAATGCATCCATGCATTGACTACATAATACCACATAGATATGTCATGTATTCCACCCTGATAAGTTGGAAGGTCTGGCCAACAATTCAACACATCATCCACACACTTCCTACTACTTGCCTAACTATTTGGTTACCTTCCTTTTCCACCCCAACACAACACCAAGAATATAATCCTTAAGTGCTCTTTAGTGTTGGCAAAGAGGTTGCAATTTAAACATCAGATATACAGTATATAATATCAAGAACTCACATAGTGCTATAGCCCTTCCATATCCAGCCATATTATGGTCTCACACATGACTAGCTCTATGGATATTCATTGTTATATAAGGAGTATGTCTCCTTAATTACCTGGTTATGATCCCATAACCGATCATAACATAATATGCAACTGACATTTAATCTAAGTGAACTATATCATCAACAACATTTACACACTCTGGGCCTTCGGCCATTACATATCAATTTAAATACTGAAAATTAACTGAGGGAATCCTTACCTCGATCCCCTTGAACATGTATGCATCAACGAAAACTAAATGCATACCTACCTAGTTGTTACTAACCTACTTGTTGTTTTCTAACCAACTAATATTTGTAGAATCTCACTGACTTCACCCTTCATCATTTTGATCACCATTCCTTCCATCAAATATACAGTAGATACTATCGAGCACTCACATAGAACTATATCCCTTCCATATCCAACCATATTATGGTCTCACACATGACTAGCTCTATGGATATTCATTGTTATATAAGGAGTATGTCTCATGAATTACCTGGTTATGATCTCATAACCAATCATAACATAATATGCAACTGGCATTTTATCTAAGTGCATTCTAGCATTAACAACACTTACACACTCTGGGCCTTCATCCATTACATATCAATTTAAATACTGAAAATTAACTTAGGGAATCCTTACCTCGATCCCCTTCAACATCTATGCATCAACGAAAACTAAATGCATACCTGCATGGTTGTTACCAACCTACTTGTTGTTGTCTGACAAACTGATATTTTTAGAAGCTCGCAGACTTCCCCCTTCATCATTTTCATCACCATTCCTGCCATCCTCATGGGTCTTCACCTCAATGGAAATTATAAGCGACAACAACATCCACATATTTAACCCTGTTGTATCATTTTTCCTGAATAATTAATCCATACTTAGTCATACTCAAACATTATTTCATAATAACAGACTATTCTAAGTTCACCAGCATGTTATATGCATATCCAAACATGTACATATGCAAAATTACACATCTATATGCACCAAGAATTTACTGTCAGTATGCCTACTAATGCATATGCAATTTAACTTCATTGTATGCTTCATGAACTCTAGTTCATTTCTGTTTCGATTCACTTATTTATTTATCTATTTATGTTGTAGTTGGTTGTCCTTGAATTCCTTTAGATCCTTGATGCCTTGCGTTCTCCCATTCTTCTCATCTGCACTATGGTTCCTTGGGTCTGAACACTTTTCCATCCACATTCCACCTGACCATTCTTTCCCACTTAGTACCATTCCCCAATGGAAACCTATTTTCATTCAGTGCCACTTTTGAAATGAGAGAGCATTCCAATTCCTCTGCATTGGCATATTGCTTCCACTGTGAACTCTGATTTAATCTTTTAGACAGTAGGTAAGTCATATCTAACAAATCCTTCCCTGGAAATCCTATGCTTGAAACATAGATATTATTCACACACCACCTCTTAAGCTCTTTTTTTCCTTCCGCATCAAGCTTGCAATTGTCTACACATCTCTACCTTCAAGGCTATGGAGCCTTACTTTTCCTTTGTATGCCCATTAATGACATTATTCACCTTCTACCTTCATGTCCCATGTGAGGATTCTTTCTTTTGTAGTACCCCATCCAACTTTTGTAAGAAAAGTCATGCCTCCATGACCCTAACATCTAATCCTATTCTTGAATTGATCTGGTTATACCTCTAATCCTGATAGACCTGTAAGCAACCATCTTGTTAGAGCTATGCATATCATACAAAAATAGTCAATTAAATTTACAGGTACCTTTTCATTTAAATGATAATATTATTCTTTCATTAATATCCTTTTTCCTTTTTATATGAATTAACTCTTTTTTAATCACAACTGTGTGTCGGTTCTTTTGTATTCATGAGTTGATCACAGACATGGATCAAATCATTATATCGTACTCATGATTCTATTGTGTTCTCAGTTCACAAACAAATCATATTTTGACCCTTTATCAATTCCATGTATTATTATATTGTTAACTCTCTATCGAATCAAATCTTTATGAGGTGATTCCTTCAAACCATTTACATATGACCAGATGCGCAAAACCACAGGTTTATTGATTTGAGAGTTGCCTCTTATTTTCCATTTTTTTCTCAATGCAGACCCCCTTCTCCTAAGGTTGCGCGACCTCTCGGTCAAGGGTCTTCAATCCCAAGCCGAATTAGCTTTCTAAAACCTTGATGGTTTCATTTTGTATCTAAACATAGGCCCTTCTAGCTTTCTAGTGCAGGTCTGATGGCCCCCGTGACCTTCTCCTTTGCCCTTGCAAAAAATATCAGAGTTGGCACTAGCTCCTTTTTCTCTTGGCCCCTCCTTTGATGTGACCTTAGGTGGTGACCTCACGTAGATCTTCGATTGCGACCATGCTCAAAGGTGGTTTGGAAGAAAACTACTTTTCACCCCGCAATTCACCTTGAGCCACCACGAGTCCTTTTTCCAAAACCGTGGTCTCGATTGCGGCCTGAGAACCTCCCATCCCCGTAATGTGAGGTGACTTTTGAACTCGCAATCTTGATAGTGCTTCTAAACGAACGACCGAGATATACCTCTTGGGAACCAATAGTTCAGATTTACCTCTCCCAAATCGACAGTTGTGGTCGTTTCAGAATTCTGGACTTCGAAATTCTCAAATATCAAACTTTACTTCCCTCAAGATACATGGGATTCTTCCACGCGTCCTTTTGAATCGAACGGCGGGGAATTATTTCAAAGGATCCAATGATCGATGTTTACTTTGGGTCCTTACCCGAAATCCACAGCTTCATGCCACCTGTTCTCCTAATTTGACGGTTCAAGTCTACTTCGGACAATCTGACAGTCGATGTTTACTTCGGGTCCTTACCCAGAATCCACAGCTTCATGCCACCTGTTCTTTTGATATGATGGTTCAGGTCTACTTCAGATGATCCGACAATTGACGTTTACTTCGGGTCTCTGCCTCTCCGGGCTTCAAGAGTTTCAAATCTCAACTGGAAAATCTCGGAAGAATTTCTTCGGAGTCTACGATCCATTGCCATGTAGTGAAATACTGTAAGTGGACATGTGGTTCAATCATGCGGGTGACACGTGTCACGTCCTATTTGACATTTCAATCATCTGCATGCTAAAAACTTATTGACACGTGGTGCACATCCCATGTGTCCACATCATCCCCAGTGACATCCGCAAGCCACGTCACTTCAGAAATTCTGGGGTCCACATCACCTCCCGATGACATCATCGTTCCCCACCACTTCTGCTCTTTGGGCTTCGGGACTTCAGGAGTTTCCACGCTACCACACTTCCAATTCTCCCAAACTATGATTTCCTGAACCGACCAAACTGTCACCATGTGTCTCCCTTATTGAACGACCCATATTAACCCCAAAATTCGGGGCTTCAGAAGTTACCGCTGCAAGGATCAATGACTGCAATTTCTTCGGGCCTTCTGACTTTGGAAAACTCAAACCTCAACGTTTTTCTGAAATGTTTTTATCTGAAGCTCGCGATCTACTGATGTGTGTTTCCCACAGATCAACGACTATGATTTCTTCGGGTCTTGATACTTCAAAGAACTAAACTCTCAACCTTCACTTTTCCCCGAAGTGCGTGGATTTTTGCCATGTGTCCTCCTAGATCGGACGACTGCAATTCACTTCAGATCTCCAAGGTCCAAAAATCTGAATTCTCAACTTCTCCTTGCTCTCCTTTTCCCAGAGTGCTTTCAACTAGAGAAAACGATCGATTGATGCGTGTCCTCCTATAGATCAATGGTCCCTGGCTACTTCTTCTCTTTTGAGGTTCGTTGTTCGAGTACCAACATGTCACATCACTGCATGTCTTTCAATTTGCGGGGGCACACATAGGCAATTTTGAGTAACCCGCTTTTTGCCCTACAATTCTCATGATGCTGACACATAACCCCTTGGTGAAACCATGGTTTGGATTATAGGACCGCCTTAGGAAATTATCTCTCGTGCAACTTGGTTCCCCGCAATGCCTCATGTCCGTAGATCTGTCTCTCCCATGGGATCTAACGGTTTTGACCTTAACCCTTCCTTCCTTTACATCGGATGAACCATGTTCACCTGTCCCCTGATCCAACAATCCCAGATCTCTCTTGATCCTATAGTGACGATCGCTCCCAAATTCGAAGGGGGACGATCATGATCCTTCGAACCCCCTACAACTTATCGCTGACGATCTAACTCCTGCGTATATTTTGTAACGCCATTCCTCCTAAGATTTTCAACTTCATGTTCAAAATTTTATCTCAACCATGATATTATGACCAATAGCCCCAGCCCATACCGGCCTGATGTTTCAACCAAAATCTCTGATACCAATCTGTAACATACCCAGCCACCCATAGGCCGGGGTATGCTACCTTCAAGCCCACCCTTGGACTTCTTACTCTTACCGGTACCTTCTTTCATTAATAAGGACGCATAAGATAAAATATTTAATCACATGCACATCAATATCCAACAAGCATGACTAATCTAATATTTAGTTAAATGATAATTAAAATACACAAAAGAATACATTAAATAGAAAACACATAAATCACTTATCTTTGCAAGTAAACATTCACCAAATGGATGCAAACCAAGGACGTTCCTCCTAACCATAGGCGTTGTTGTTCATTTACTCTCAACAGCAGGTCACCCCTGAACCAAGGCTATGAATCCATAAGGATGGGTCCTAGGCCAAGTCTAAATACACAGTAGTTGGCTAAGTAGCTCTCAGGTTTCCCAACCTCACAACAATCCTAATTTCCAACTCTCTTTCTCCCTCAGCCTGCACAACACCAAGAAATGAACACCTTTCTCTACCATGTAGTCCATGAGGCTATTCCATTTCTCTCCAGGGCTCCAGTGCTACTGGTCAAGAAATCTCCTTACTGGAAATTCCAAGGACTCTTAGCTGTGGACAGCTCCATCCGAATCGTCATCAATTTCATGCACACAGGCATCCATTCCCTTCTGGAATGATCAGTAAATCATTACAACCATTCGACGATGGCTCTCCTCTTCCTGCCATTTGTTTCCATTCTCATCCCAAGAGAACACGAACTAGCAGTAGTGAGTGAAGGGGAATAAGAATGAGTGAACCAGTGAGAAGAGGACGAACCAAAGGAAGAATGACCCCAAAATAGCCCCCAAGGGATGTTTAAATAATTACATGAAGACAAGAGCCACATGGCCTCCCTCCCAAGAATCTCATGTAACCCCCTCTTCTCCATAAAATCAATTATGGGTAAATAAAAGAATAATAACAAGACTTATCCCCTCAAGCCCCCTCTTTCGTGGAATCATAGCCCCCTGTCTCTTTTTTCCTTATCGGTCTTGCAACTAGCGATGTATTTTATTAATTTATAGGAAGTGTTACATTTCCTAAGCACTCTGGCCCCTCTTCAACTTTTTCGGCTCACCAGCCTAAGTCATATTTACATAATACATTATAGTTTATAAGGGTTAGAACCAAAATGTTACATTGGGGTACCTTTGAATATTTGAGAATGCCTTTCTGTTTATATAATGTTGGAGTTACTTTTTAAAGAGCTATGGATTATGCCTTTAGGGGGTTAATTGGAAAAATTATTGAAATATATCAAGATGATTTGACAGTATTTTCTAAGAATGGGAAGAGTCATATTGGTCATATTAAATAGGTTTTTGAAATGTGTAGAGAGTTTGGAATTTCCTTGAATCCTGCTAAGTCATTTTTTGGGGTGACAAAAGGTAAAATCTTGGGCCATATAATTTCAAAAGATGGGGTCAAGTTAGACCCAGAGAAAGTTGAGTCAATTGGAAAGGTGCCCTTTCCTATTTCTAAGAAATCTCTCCAATCCTTCTTAGGCCAAACCAATTTTTTCTATAGGTTCATTCCTAATTATGAAGAAATTGTGAAACCTATAAAAAAGTTGCTTAAGAAGGATGTTAAGTTTGAATGAAATGATGAAAGTAAGAAATAATTTCAGGATATTAAAAATGCCATATCTGAAGCTCATGTCCTCATAAGTCCATATTTTTCTAAGGACTTTCAGATTTTCTCTTTTGCCTCTGAAGATTCTATTGTTGGTGTATTGCTTCAGAAAAATTATCAAGGCCATGATAAACCCATTGCATATATGAGTACGGCCTTGCAAAATGCAGAATTAAAGTATCCCATGTTTGAAAAACAAGTGTATGCCTTGGTGAAGTCATTTAAACATTTTAGAGTCTTCATTGGATATTCCAAGGTAATTGGTTATGTGCCTAATTCAGTAGTTAAAGATGTGTTATCTCAGAAGGATTAGACTCAAGGGGTAGATGGATTGCTAAAATCCAGGAATATGATTTGGAAATCAAACCCACCAAATTGGTTAAGGGACAAGGTTTAGCCAAAATTTTAACTAAAGGAAATGAAAGGGATTTGGGTATTATTTGTCATAACAATAATCAAGAGTTTTCCCCTAATTTATTGAAGCTTGAACAGGTTAAGTGGTATGCATATATTATCTTCTATTTAAGAATCTCACATGTCCAAGTCATCTAGTGGGTCACAAGAAAAGGGATTTGAGGTTAAAATATTCTAATTATGTCCTCACTAGAGATGGGTTAGGATGGAGAAATCCTAATGGAATTATCCTTATATGTGTGGATGAAGATGAATCTAAGAAACTAGTGGATGAATTCCATGCTCGGTTTTGTGGTGGACAGTTTGTAGCTAAAACTACAACACAAAATCCCTAGAGAAGGATATTATTGGCCCAAAATATTTTCATATGTGCATCAGTTTGTAATAAAATGTGAGCCTTTTCATCTTTTCACAGGAAATCAAAAGTTAGCCACCCTCCCCTTACATCCAATAGTGGTTAAGGAACCTTTTCAGTAGTGGGGTTAGGATTTCATTGGAAAATTCAAAGATAATTCAAGTAATGGATATTCATGGGTTATAAAAGCCACATATTACTTCACCAAATGGGTTGAATCCATTCCCACAAAGTCAACAAATGAAAAGGTTGTTGTGGTTTTCCTTGAAGATAAGATTATAGCTAGATTTGGGGTGCCTTAAAAAATAGTGACAGATAATGTTAAGGCTTTATGTTCAATAGAAATGTCTTCATTTTTTTTTAAATATGGTATTATTTTGTCACATGCATCATATTACTATCCCAAGGAAATTGTCAAGCTGAGTCAATTAATAAAAAATTAATGACCATAGTTAAGAAAATTGTTGAAGAAAACAAAAGGTCTTGGGATAGTAAAATTAAACATGCATTATGGGTTGACAGAATTAATAAGAAAGAAGCAACACAGAAAATTCATTTTGAATTAGTGTATGGTTTGGGGGCTAGGTTGCAAGTACACCTTAGACTTCTGACTTATGGTTTGGTTCAGAATTTTTCTACAGAAGAAGATGCAGTTATGAACAGGGTCAAACAGATTATAGAGCTAGATGAAAAAAAAAGAAGGGCTTATGATTAGAATTGCAGAAATCAGATTAAGGTTAAGAAAGATTTTGATAAGTTAGCAAGACAAAGGGGCTTCATAGCTCGGGATACAATTTTGTTATGGGATAAAGGCAGAGATAAACCAGGAAGACATTGCAAGTTTGACAGTTTGTGGTTGGGTACATATGTGATCCGGGAAGTAGTAGGTCCTAATTCTTTCCATCTCAACCATTTGGATGGTTATCCCATTAACATTCCTAGGAATTGGCAACATCTCAAACTATTCTTCAGATGATGGGAAACTTGGTATTCAAGGGGACACCCTTTCTAACGTATCTCTAACCCTTCTCCTTTCTTTCAATTTTGTATTATTTCATTTTGTAATTATGTTACTTATGTTATTCATTGTATCATAGTTTCATTTATGTAGGTTTTGTATATAATAATTTCATTTATGTGATTATTGTTTATGGCGTTTCATTTATTCATTTTATTGTTTTATACATGTATTTATGTTGGGTATTGGTGAGAACTTTGCTTTGTAGATTATGAAGTTCTTGTATGCACTCCTTCCCAAAGAAAGGTCAAACAAACGTCCCCATGTAGAGCCAAATGTTGACCACCTATTTCAAATAGGGGGTCAACTCCATGTGTCATGAAGCTATGTACTTGATGGTGCAACCAAGTTGCATACTTTCTAGTTCTACAAGGCAATTTGGGCCTCAACACTTCTTTTTGTAACTGGGATTTTCGCTCCCCTGCGTGGGATAGTAATGAAATGGGTCTAAATGGATAATATTGTAGGTTATCTTCCTAGGAACTTATCATTAGGGAAGTCCTTTCATCGATTTTTTTTTCCTCGGGTAACTAATTTGGCCTAACCAACCTTTTTAATTACCCTTGAGTTTTTCACTCCCACAATAATCCTCCAAAGTGGTGAAATGAATTCTAATGATCGAGCTCGGTGGGTGACTAGGTTCTGGGAATATTGTAAATTACCATGATAGACATATCCTAGAGTCTTGCGGAATTCTGTTAAGTCTAACTAGTTTTTTTAATTTTTTAACATTACTCAATTAATGGTAATTTTAATTATTTTTTATGTAAAAGTGTAAAAACTAGGTCCTTAGGATTTTTGATAGGGGTATGAGTACTCAAAATAAATGGAATTATACCCCCTACACCCTTGGACCAAGTTTCATCTCAATTGGGAAGGTTTAACTCAACCGCCTAGGGAAGTTACGCCCCTTTGGTGAGAAAGTCATGCCAAATGAAAAAACAAATGAATAAAAACCCTTTCTCCCTAACTGCACCCCCCTTAGTCTAATTTGTTGTTGGACTATGTCAAAAGGGTGTTTCCCCTCCCCCTCATTCAACCCTCACAAACCCTAGATGACTAAAACCCTAAAAGTGTGCCCTCCTTGAGATGGTGAGTTCTTTTGGGTGAGTGACACTTGAAGCTCATTCAATAGGGGTCACTCTTGGCTCCCAAGTATAAAACAAAGCCACCCCTCTCTCATTTCACATCTATTCGCAGTGTATTTTTACTATGCCAAAATCTATCCTCTCCCACTCTTCTCTCTTTCTCCCATTTTCTCTTGCTCTTGTGTAAAGCTTGTTGCAAGTATTTGCAGCAATCTTTGGGTATTGAATAAAGAAATATTTGGAGGATCCATGGTGTTGATAGTCTTCTTGGTGCCAACTTTCTACTATCGAGGTGATTTTTTTTTATTTTCTTTTCTTGCATATGCTTTGATTATAGATCTAGAGTAGGAACTCCAAGCAAAGTAGTTTGCTTGGATAGATCTGTGATAGTCTTATTATAGATCTAGTGAGAATTTATTTGGATAATGCAAAGTATTTTGTTTTATCATTTAGATTTACTCACATCCTCTTTGTTTCTGTAGCTTTGTCTCACGATATTTTTAGGTTGCCCAAGTGTTTTTTGGATAGATTTCAGATCTGAGAATTTATCCCCCTACCAACTTACAACCTCTAAATATTTATGTTCTATTTTATGTACATTTCAATAGTTATTTTGGGCATTCTAACATATTTGAATAGCTCATTTCAACATATATTACTTGCTGATTTTTACAAAGAAATTTTATGTTTTAATTAACATAAAATATTTGAAGATTTTGGTCTTTTTTGCATCTTTTCCAACAAACTTTGCTTCTTGGTTTTTTACAGATCTGAACCAAAAAGGAGGAGGTACAACCCATTTGAGGCCCTAAAACAGAAAATAAATACCTCCCAAGTTGGGGTACTATTTACCCAACTCTTCCTTCTTCTTCTTTCATTGTAAGCAAGCCCAAAGAGAGTCTCTTGGGCTTGAACTTCTTTCTAAGATATAATTTCTGCATTTTTTTTATTTACATGTGCCTACATCTTGCATAGTGGATTGGCCTAGCCACCCATGCAAAATCATAAGGCTAGTAATTAGTTTATTTTCAACATTTGGTTTTTTCATTTCAAGTTTTCCCCACTTGTCCTTAAGGCAAGGTTGTGTGGATAGAATTTACTTGTTCATTTTCCAAGTTAAGTTATTTCATTTATGCTTTTCATTTCACCCACTTGGGCACAAAACCGGTAGGCATGTCCTCCATCTTGTTCCTTTGTTGAGGTTGCAAGTAGAGTAGTTTCATTTCAAGTTATTTCATTTTCTTTATTTGTTCGCCTACACCCTGCAAAGAGGATTGGCTTAGCCACCCATGCAACATCGTAAGTCTAGTTAAATTGTTTATGATTTATGCTTCTAGTTTTTCCTTTCAAGTTCATGTGTATATCTCAATAGTTAGAAGAATTTCCTTTATTTAAAATCTTGTTTAAGCCCTTGGAAACATATCTTATTTCTTGTACATTTTTCATTAAGCACTTGTTATTCCATTTACTCAAGCTTTCAACACCAGTAAATTTTAATTGTTAAATCAATTTACATGTCACTCTAGGGGGATTAATTTACCTAGCTTAATTAGATCTCCCATTATTGATACAACTTTCACCACCAAAATGGGGGCTTGTGGAGGCTACTTGGGGTGCTAGATCAGGGATGATCTCATGACACTAGATGTCCCCCTTGTTGAGTGCCCAAGTTTTCTTTGTTGACCTATGGATCTAGGGTAAGGCCTTGTTTTCCTTGCTTATTGAGCACCCAACAATCCTTTTGGCCAAAGCAATAGGAATATTGGGGAAGTCACCTAGTCTAGGATTGCCACTTCACCTCATTAATTTCAACTCTAAAATCTACTTAAAACAGCCTAAACCTTAATTTCATAATCTAATATAAGTTGTTTATGCTCTTTTACTTTCTGCAATTTTTTCTTCAAGCATTATCTTTCAAGCATTTTAATTGAGCATTGTTGTGGTTTCATATTTCCTCTTTGAAGTTGCACACTAGTGCCCCTGGAGGCTTTGTTTTCAAGTTGGTTCATCTTTAAAGTTGCACACTAGTGCCCATTGGTGGTTTTATTTCCATGTTTTGTCTCGCTTAGAGTTGCGCATTTGTGCTATAGTGGCCTCCTTGAAGTTGTGCATGTTCCTCTGGGGCCTTAAAGTTTGGGTTGCAAGTTGTGTAAGTGTGGTGAATGCATATTTGAGCTATTTCATTTTTTTATATACAAAATCCATTAAGGGTTAGTTCAATAATTGCTTCACCATTGTAATAGATCTAACTAGTGTTTATCTCTTTTCATTTGTAAGTAATTGTATCTTGTATATTGTTGTAACATCTAGCTATTCTTCAGTTATTGATAGTTGTTATAATTCTTTTGTATATCATCTAATTTGTAAAGTTACTCCTTGCTTTGTATTTAGATCATTGTTGTAACTTAATTGACCCCATTTCCCAACCTTAAGCACTAGTCATAGTTGACTTAGGGAAAGGGTTGCTTCTCATTAAAGGTTTGCATTGCATTGTTGCCTCCCATATAGGGTAGTTTCCCCCTTATCTTTAACAAACTAAAATTAACTCCTAGATTTCACCTAATAACTCACATAGTAACTAGTGTCTACCCCTCTTGGATTCCCTATGAGTAAGCCTAGATGAAAGAATTCTAAATCGAGGTTACAAATGGGTTTGGATTTAGGCATTGTGATTCCAAAGATACACCTAGTGGATTGAGACTTTTCCACATTTGTAGGTATGTATAAAGACGAAAACACCATTTATATAATTTTATACATGTTATATCAAACTAGCTCATATCACTTATTACATTTCATTAGACATAAAACTTTATGCATATCCATTATACCCTATCCTCAATGGAAAAAAAAAACATTTTTGTTATATCAAACTTACAAATATCTTTTATTACATTACATCAAACATCAATCTTCATACATATCCCTTATACCTTATCTTAAATTGAAAAATAAAATTAATTATATCAAACTTTTTCATATCACTTATTATGGATATACCTTATCTTAAATTGAAAAATAAAATTAATTATATCAAACTTATTCATATCACTTATTACATGACATTTGTATATTAGATATCAACCTTTATGCATATCCCTTATAGCTTATCCTAAATTGAAAAATGTATGTTTGGTTATATCCATTCATTAGAGACTAGACACCCATATAGCTATCAGTCCATCTCTTTGACTTTCTTTATTAAAGTATTAAATATTTTAAGTATTTTGAGCTTTTTCTTCCCTATGCTTGAGTGCGACTTTCTTTTTCTATTAATATTTTTCTTTTTCTTTGAACTTTTTACTTTTTCTATTATTATCCCTTTGTCTTTGAGTTTTTAATTGGTAGCATAGTTACCAAATTTGATTTTTAAATTTGTATTCGATTTGAACTCGATAAGATAAGAAAAATAAATTTAAAAAGAATAATTAAAAATAGTAAAAAGCCTTAAAAAATAGTCATTGTTTGGTTTTTCAAACCCATAAATTTAAAAGTAGTAATTAAAAAATAGTAAATATCCTTAAAAAAAAATCAATGGTTGGTTGGTTTTTCAAACTCCTGCATGTAAATAGTTATCATGCCCAATGCCTTCTGCAGTAAATTGTGTTTGATTGATTACCTCTTGTAGTAAATTGTAAAACTGGTTACTAGTTAGTAGCTTCATTGAATCCAACCGTGCAAGGTACAATGTATAAATTGCATTTATTAATGTATAAATTGATTCAGAGTATTAAAAAAAATTTGGGACACTTGGATTATAAGGATTTAACCATTCAAATATGCAAATTCAACCATTTCAAGTAAGATTTTAGACAAAATTAATTCAATTATAGATACTAATCAATACTAATCAGATGCTTTAATGACTAACAAAGAATAACATATGCCAAAATTATTAAATCTTAATTTTAATCTTTAATTTAATTTAATAAACACTACTAAAAATATTACTTTTATTAAACTCAACTTCACTCAAATTATATATTTTTAATTAAAATATTGATTAATCTAAAAAAAATTCAATAATGTACCATGTAAGAGTACTTTAACTTTATGTCGATCAAAGCAGTCTGTATGTAGATCAAAGTCTTTAACTTCAATCATTTATAATTTATAATGCATTTAAATTATTTGGTCAGTGTAATACTTTGACTTTAACTTCAGTACTTTATAATTTATAATGTATTTAAATTATTTGAAAATCATAAGTACAACTTGAATCCATTTACTCTGCATGTAGATCAAAGGATTTAACTTCAATACTTTATAATTTATAATATATTTAAATTATTTGAAAATCATAAATAAAACTTGAGTTCGTTTAATCTGCATGTAGATCAAAGGTTTTAACTTTAGTAATTTATAATTTATAATGTATTTAAATTATTTGAAAATCATAAATAAAACTTGAATCTGTTTAATGCTTAAATAAATGTATAAGAAAAACCTGCGCGGCCTAGCTCCAAACGGGCTACGGCTATTAATCCTTTTTTTTAGCACCTTCATGCAATAGTAGACCTCCATGCAATAGTTTTTTTTGTCTGCTTTCAAATTTTTTAATGCAAAATTTAATTTCTATTAAAAAATTATAACTAAAATAAAATATATCTATTATGTACTAGCCGTACTTGTAGCATGAAAAAAACGAGTCTACCATTTAAAATAAATTTGTATTTAGATAATATATCTATTATGAACTAGGTGTGGCGCTAGCATTAAGTAGGATGGGAAAAAATAATGGCTATTAAAAGAATATATATTTAAAATAAATTTCTGTTTAAAAAATATATCTACTATGAACTCGCGTGGCGTTCTAATTAGGTAGCATGCGGCGGATCAATGCTGTAGTGGGAAACTTGAGTACGAGACTTGAGTAGCTCACCATAATTTATCTTTTTAAATATTTTGAATAATATGTATCGTTATACATTTTATTTTATTTTATTGTTATTTTCATATTTTTTTATGGTGATGATTTTGAAGATTAACATCTATTAAAATTGAATTGTTCTATAGGATTTTAAGAGAGTAAGTGATTACTTGTGATTCTTTAGAGTTTTGTTTTTGTGCTCCAAAAACATAATCTTAAGAGGGTAAGTGATTACTTGGGATTCTTTAGAAGTTTGTTTATGTGCTTCAAAAACATTAAGAGAAGCTTTCCAAGATCACCATACTTTTGTTGAGTTAAGAGGTTAGAAAAGTTGGTAGTGTGACAAATATTTTGAAAATGAGAGATCTAATATGGGTATAGGTTGGACAATCTAAGAGAAAGTGTTTTTCATCTTCAACCTTCTTAGTATCACACAGGTGACACACTTTCATCCCATGGTGTTTTAGGAATTGACCAACCCCCATTTTCACTATGGAGCTAGTGATAATTCGTTCGTATCTTAGCAATGCTTATTTTTTCATTACACTTGGCAAAACATATAGATAATTTTGATTTTTTAGATTAGGGTTGATTACATCCTTATAATACCTTAATTTTATTTTTTCCTCTACCTCTTTATCACACCACATTTTCTCCTTAAATTTTGATTTGACTTTTTTTATAATAGTATCTTTATTCTGCAAAATGGTGTCTTCCACGATTCCCCAATACTTTAGCCAAGATCGAGCATCTTTATGCCATCCTCGCTTGAGTCGATCGTGGTTATGACTCCATTTTGAAACAATTTTAAGAAGCCTCTTGTCTTCCATGTTGTTTAACTTGTTCTTATACATTAGGTATCTAGTCATAGCCATGCTCTCAATGGGGGAGAGGTCTATTTCAAAGCGGAGATGGGATAGGGTGTATTTCCTTTAATTTTGAGATTATATGTTATAAAATTCTTTTGTATTTTCTCTATCTTTCTCTAGGATTCACGAGAGATACTACAGCCCCAGACTTCACATCCATAAAGAATAACAAGTGTAATAAGAGTCTCACAGAAGAGTTTCTTGTTATCCCAACTCCAAAGATCAACGAATTTACAATTGTTTTCAAGCCCATAATAAGCTTTACATCCCCAATAATATGTTATAGTGAGCATGCTTATATCACCTCTTACATTGAGCATTAGGTAAGAACATTATGGAGATTATGCACATCACTTCTTCTAAATTGATGGGCCTCACCTTTTACATTGAGCATTAGGTAAGGACATTATGGACATTATGCACATCCCTTCTTCTAAATTGAAAATTGCATATTGATTATCTTAATGCACTAATAATTGATTGAGTATATGATAAATATGCATATGGATCTCCATCCCCTTCTTTGACTCTCTCTATCAGTATTCCCTTTCCTTCGAGTTTTTAGAGTTTTTCCATCTGCGTTATTGAATTTCTTTATTAGTTTTCCCTTTCTTCTGAGTAGACGATGCTCTACACATTTTCAGTCATTGGTTTAAACAAAATCTAACCATCCAAGTATTCTCTTGGATGTGGCACATGTGGTTATAAAAAGTGGTTAAGAAAGAGGCTTTCAAACATGTGGAGGACTTACAACACAGTTATAAAACAACTATTGCAAGAGATGCACAATGGTTTCTTCTTGTCCATGTTTACACATGGGATATCATATGTTTGAATGTGCTACCATGAAATTCTTCTATAAATTAGACCTTTTTTACCATTCATTCTTCACCTATTGTTTTCTTTTCTGAAGGCTAATGTTTATTATCTCTATCACATGTCCTTATTTCCTTGTTGTGAAGGATAGGATGACCTCGCACATTGACAATGAAAAATGGATGGAGGTTGTTTTGAAAGTTAGCCAGATGCATGTGGAGGTTTCTAAACCATTAAACCCACATTTGGGAAATCTAAAGGAAATTTTAAACTCGACATCTTCAAAGTGTGCATACACTTACAAAAATGAGAGAATAATGATGTAAGATTACTTTCCCCATCTTTGATGGAATTTCTAAAAGAGATGAAATTAAAAACAAGAGATCCATGTAAATGGCTAGTCCTTGCATTACATGGCTAATCATTGCATTGAAGAGAGAGAGTCAATAGAATAGAACATGTTGAAGAGAGTTAATAAAATAAGTACATGTGCCTCAACAAGAGACATGGAGATATATTGCAATTGCAAGCCAATGATGAAAATGTTTCAAAGTTATAGTGCAAGCCTTATAATCTAAAACCCCAAAGCCATTCCCAACAATATATCAAATTAGAAAATTTATTTTTGTTTCTATTAAATCATTTTATATTCTTTAATGAAGTGAATCTCAATGCCACAAAGAATGAGTGCTAAGTGGACTATTCAAAATTACAAGAAACTGTTGAGTTGTGACTAATACTTATAGATATGGGTCATAGATTAATGACTTACTCTATATGGATAATACTGAAAATAATATTTCATATGTTGGACTATAGAAGCCCCTCAATGCTTAAATTAAAGAGATAAAGAAGTTCTAATCGAATAGTTCACAAGGCACAATACTTGCTAAGGTTTTGTAAATGAGATAGAAAGCTAAGTGAACTTGATTGTGAGAAAAACTCCATAATTAAATGTGTTTGAGATAAATAAATCTTAAAATAACTGACCTCTTATCAAAAATCTTAGTTACTAGGTGCAAGCCTCTAAATTAATATATTTTCATTAATTTAGACTATTTGAAGTGATTTATCATTTATTAAAATTTGCACTGAAAAGAATGACTATACATGTCCATTGAAAAGAGTTAGGATATATCCTAACTATAAATTTGTGCATTAATTTATATCATTTGAGGTTATTTGTCAATTATTAAGAATTTTCTCGTGGGAAGAGCTAGTATATATACATTCATTTAACAATTTTCACTTGAAAAGAGTTCGTATATGCACACTCATTTATATGAAACTTTTCCCTTTGGAAAGAGTTAGTATATGCGAACTGATTTCTATAAAAAGTTTGTTAAAATATATAATAATTATTCCAATTTTTAAGAATGGATTAATTTTATTTTAATCTTACTTTTTTAATCCATCTAAAATTTTAAAAATATTAAAATAGATAAATCTAAAAAAAGAGTTGATTGGGTATATTTTTATCTATAATATTTAACAAGATTTTGGTATAATTCATTTAAAATAAAATGTTTTGGTAATGTCGCTGAGGACCATGTGGCTAACACTCATGTTGAGGATTTTTTTCCCTTGATGCTTGTGTCAATCACATAAGTTTGAATGGTTCTTTTCTCTTTATTAATAATAAATCCTGATAATAATAATAAACATCACCAAAGTAAAGAAAGTTTAATTTTGTAGTAACAAGTTGTTTTAGTGATTGAGATATGAGATTTGAGGTGTTGGCTCTAACAAGAAATTAACATTGGATAAAAAATTGAGATACATATAGAACCAAAATGAATTATCAATGTGTTGGGTGAGGTATTATCCTCTCAAATATTCAATATAAGAGAGGTGACATGGTTGAATTGAAAGATTGAGTTCTATTCATTTTAAGTAAAGTGAATACAAAATATTGGTCATGTTCTCAATCATTGGATTCGATCCTATAGGTCTATCATGTTTCAACTCAAACAACAACTTGTAGATATAGGTTACCAACATTCTTTTCTCATGCCATAATCTTTGTCATTTGTTATTCTTAAAACACTTAATTGAGGAGGGATCAAGGGACTAGAAGATAAGGGAATGTGAATTTCATAACTACAAATGATTGATCATCGATAATTGAAAGAATCTAGAAGTGAAGTGGAAATTGAAAGTAAATAAGTTGTCTATCTCTTATTAAGTAAAATGTATTGTCTCATTCGAGGGGGTGGGAATCGCATTGGTCAATCTCATCCCTACAATTATTATATATGTTGTTGTGTGTGTTTGTAGTGAAAGATGAGCCTTTGATTTCATAGGGAAGGAAATTGAGTTACAAGTAGTCGTTGCTAGATTTTTTTTTTTATATTTGTTGATGCTTATGTCAGTGCTAAGATGAAGTTCAACAACTCATCAATAAATGAATATATAGCGGTTAAAGGATCCCTATTAGAGTCTATGAACTTGGATTGGTGACTACTCAAGAAACTTAAGGTGTGAAGAAACAATGAGTGCTAGTGAAGAATTTTATAAATCAATAATGAAAAATGGAGTGAAATGAAATGCCCATATTGAATCGAGAAGGGAACCCATAGTGACACCTTAACACCAATGCAGAGGAATACTTTTATCTATAATGCAAAACAAGGGGTTGCTATAATGCGAAGAAAATAGTGGCTGTGAAGGTTTTGATGCATTTGTGATAAGTAAATGCTTTTGGTTGTGTGTTGTAGTGTTGCAACTTTGTTGGAGGAAGAAGTGCATTTATGGTAAGAAATTACACTAATCAATGCTATCTAAAAACTTAGTAAAAATAAGAATAATAAACAAAGAATTTGAATCATTGTCCAAACTAGAAATGAAATATCAACAATATCATCTCAAATTACTATGTTTGGACATAGAGAAAATACAAAATCTCCTTTTATGTTAAACTTTGGACAATGGAAAAATGTATCCTTCAATTATATAAAAATAATAAAATTAAATTTAAAAACACGGGCATTGATGTGAATTGATTACTAATAAATCCATAGACACCAATAAAGACAATAATAAACTAATGTCATTATATTATAAGGAAAAAGATCGGTTTAGTATTTGAAAGTTTCCCTTATGAAAGGAAAGTCTTATTTGATTGGATCTATAAAAATACCATTGAAACTCAGTGTCTTCCTAATAAAATTCTATCACTTCTTTTGTTCCTATAGGGGTTTTAACTTTCAATGTATCTACAACAACAATTCATTATGCACTCCATAAACCAATCAAAGAGATAATTGATATACAAGGCTTGTGTTTAATTACCTTTCAAGAAGAGATGAAGAGTGTAAAATATACCTTGATATATGAAATGAATTTCAGTGGAAGAAATCTATTAATAAAAATTGATTTAATACTTTGCCAAGATTTCCCAAAAAATTCTATTATTCCTTTTGGAGGGAGGTTAATTATATTGGTAGATGATTTGGGATAGTTTCCACATGTCATAGATAACATATATATGTATATTTAGGTCTTGAAAAATATCATATCTATGGAAATCATTCATGATAGTTATGATCCTTAATATTGTATATCAGAAAGGCAAACAAAGGTGTGTTTCAAATATTTTCCATCATTTATTGATGAATGATAGAGATGCAATGTCAACTGTAGAATACTAGAAATTACTTGCGAATCATACAAATACTTCCTTGGTTGCTTCTAAAAAAGAGTCATTTGGTAAGGCCATATATTTTTTGTGACAAGCAATTATGTATAAAAACATAATAAGCATCGTTTAAGATACCTAGATTATTCCATTGTAAATAGTGTTGCTTCAAGAAAAAGAAGCAACTATTCTATGGAAACAAATGGGGAAGGATTGGATCCTGAGTTACTTATGGAAGTTTGAGTTAGGGTGATTCTTATATCAAACATATGGACTAATGCATGATTCATCAATGGTTCTCTTGGAGTTATTGAACAAATTGTGTATAATAATGGAAGTTGGAGTGGCAACGATGCATGGAGTGTGGGCAATGACAACGAAAATGACAATCGCAATCATTGCAGAGACTACCATGATCCCACCTGCTTCACTCTCATTGTATTTCAAAATGGTTGCGCAAATTGTCCCATTTATCTAACTTCATATTAGTAATAGATAATTTGTCTCTTATCATTTGGATATATATATATATATATATATATATATATA
>JASDQU010102097.1:322014-419230 GCA_032191745.1 Picea mariana | reverse complement strand
TTGAGCCCCAGGACACAACTGTTAATGTTTAAGTCATTATTATAGTTCTTTTCATTTCAATAGATAACAATAGCATAATACAAGATCACTGAGAAATACACAATCAAAAGAGACACAACATTTATCCTAGGAATCTAGATCACATTTTGGTAGAGTAGCGGCGGCGGCAGAGAAGGTGAGGGTTTTCGGGCTTCGGCCTGGTCTTTCAGCTCTCCACAGGCCCGTTGGCCTCCTCTCGAGTTACTCCAAACGCCTCAAGATAGATCCGACCATTCGTAGATGTCTTCCCGGGTGGCTGCACCTGCGGCTGATGCGCCCCCTCTCGTGGCTGCGTCCTCCATGGCGGCCGGCGCCCCCACTGCTCCTGCTCGTGCCTCTTCAACCAAGCCCGATGGGGGTTGCTCCGCCCGCCCTCTACCAGATCAGGGTCCCTCTTTGGGATGTACGGGACGGGACTCTTTCAAGGATGCGGCCTCCCTCCGAGGGGGTTCCTCTGCTCCGAAAACTGCGATTATTGAAGCCCCGACAGTTTCTATCCAGATGCCGAAGGAATCACTGGTGTATTCCTCTCAGCTCAACAAGCTTGCCCTGATTTGTAGGTTCAACGGTTTCTGGCCGAATCTGGTTGATCTTCGCTCCTGGATTGATTCCGAATGGTCCCCGCTTCTTGTGGATGAGGTCACAGTCTGCCCCCTGGCGAAGGGTTTTTTCATAGCTATCTTTGAATCTTCTGATGAAAGAGACTTGGTTTCCAGCTCCGGGCCATGGTTCTGGGGCAGAGCAGGGCTGTCCGTGCAGCCGTGGACCCCTGACTTTGATCCAACCACGGCCTCCATTTCTTCTGCTCCGGTCTGGGTGCGTCTCCCGTCACTTCCCCTGCACTTTCGGGGGGACAAATCTCTTGAAGCTATAGGAAATGGCATAGGGAAATATCTCTGCAGTTGCCCTAAAGCCGCCCCAGTCAACTCCACCTTTGCCCGGATCTGTGTAGAGATGGAATTCAACAAGGGTTTCCCAGCAAAAATCATCCTCCTCGGAGAGAACTTTTCTTGGACCCAGAAGATCGATTTCGAGAACCTCTGTTTCAGATGCAGGGTATGTTTTGAAACTGGACACATAGCCCGAAATTGTGAGAAGTCATCTGGGAAAAGAAGATCATCCCGAAGCCAAAGGCCCACTTGGTGGACAGGAGCGCATCCGGAGAAGCAAGCTGAAGCAAAGATCCCGCCGTCACAAACTGAAGGTGAATCCGTCTCCATCCCCAAAGAACCTGTTAAGGGGGAAGATCCAGCGGAGGCAGCTCTGCCCAGGTCTTCAAGCCCAACCAAGCAAGCCTCAAGCTGGGCCGATATTGCTGAGGTAGAAGAAGTGCAAGCTCAGCCAGAAATTCCTAACCAGGGTCAAAGCAATGAATGGCAGGTCGTAACCAAAAAGAAAAAAAATGTTTATCAACGGGAAGATGTAAGGACGCGAAGCCGATCCGGCTTGCTGAAATAGCTATTAACAAGAAGTAATCTGAGTAATGTGGTAAAGTTTCCAGGATTTTGAATTTTGAGTGATAGATCACTCTAGATGTAAAGGACCCATTGGCTTGCCAATTTACTGGCCAGCCCATCTTCTTAATATAATCCATAACCGTTTTCGTTAAAAAAAAAAACAGTTATCCTAGGAAACCCTCTAGGGGAAGAAACCTAGCAAAACTTCCTTATTATAGATAGCCAATACAATGCCAAGAGATAGCTTAAGCTAATACAGAAGATCCTCTCCCAAAGATGCACCACTCTCTCTCCTTCTTCTCTAACTGTAGTTCTAAAACTTGTCTCTCAAATGAGCAAGTGAGGTGTGTGTCTAAGTGAGGTGCTAGCCTCCTTATTTATACAAAAATGGCACGTGTGAAGTGTCTCTTCATTGGCAGGGCTGACTTCTCCAACTGGGTGGTTATAACCAACTTTATTATATTTTGGGGCCTCTTGATATATCCTGGGGCCGACTTCTTCTTTTTCCTTTTACAATTACAATATGACCAATCCACAAAAGGGGATTTGGTTCTTATACAATAGACGACATGATCAATCCACAATGGGGATTGATCTAATGAATAATATATCAAATAATAATAAGAATACACTTTGCAGTTACATTATTTTAACACCCCCCCTTAACAAGAAGGGTATTCTTCAACAACATCATACGAGAGAGAGAGGACAACATCATCAACATCATCAAGTGGGTGAGAGGACAACATCATCGATATCATCTTGGAACACTGACTGGTGTATCTATAAATCATTGGAATTTTTCTTCATCGACAACATCGTCATTCTCAAAGGAATGCAATCATCATTTGCATCAATATGTATTAGTATAAAATTGATACATCATCATCATCATCACAGCACGAGGCTGGCTCATCATAATAATACTAGACTAGCTTTACGTCATGACTATCGAGTCGGAAGCACAGTTCTAGTCTCATCTCATAGTCTTACTTTACGTCACAACAATAAAGCTGGAAGTAAGATACTCGTCCTTCTTTACGTCACAAAAATCAAGCTAGAAGAAAGATACTACACTGGATTTACGTCACAACTATCTAGCTAGAAGCATAGTGCTAGTCTCATCTCATCGTCTTGCTTTATGTCACAGCTTTCAAGCCAAAAGCAAGATGCTTGCCTTGCTTTACATCACAACCATCAGGTCAGAAGAAGGATACTAGATTGGCTTTACATCATAGCTATCCAGCTAGAAGATTAGTGCTAGGCTCATCACATCATCTTGCTTTACATCACAACCATCAGGTTGGAAGAAAGGTAATTGTCCTGCTTTATGTCACAACCATCAGGTCGAAAGCAGGATACTAGACTGGCTTTACGTCACAACTATCCAGTCAGAAGCACAGTACTAGTCACATCACATCATCTTGATTTATGTCACAACCATTAGTTCAGAAGTAAGAGATGTCTCATCGCAGCGACTACTCCCCCTTTTGAGAAAGGTCCTTTCAGACCATACCAAGCTTATCTCGAAAGTGCTCAAAATTTACATGAGATAGAGGCTTGGTCAACACATCAACAATCTATTCATCTCTGCTAATGTACTAGAGATTTAAGGCTCCCCTCTGCACCATGTCATGAATATAATGATATCGGATCTCTATGTGCTTCGACCTGTCATGGAATACAGGATTCTTTGTCATCCTTATGCAGCTCTGATTGTCACATAGGATCATGGTTTCTTTCATCTCTAAGTCAAATAGGCCGGTCAACAACTTTTGAAGCCATATAGCTTCACAACTGGCAGAACATGCAAAAATGTATTTTTCTTCCGCTGTGCTGAGAGAAATGATAGATTGCTTCCTACTCTGCCATGAGATCATGGCTGATCCCAAACTGAAACAACATCCTGAAGTGTTTTTCCTATCAGAAACACTTCCTGCCCAATCTGCATTAGTATATCCACTCAATGTGAAATCATGATCTCCATCATAGCTGAGACCACAATCTATTGTACCCTTAAGGTACCTGATCACATGTTTTGCAGCCACTAGGTGAACATGGTTGGGTTCTACCAGAAAATGACTCAAGGTGTTCATGACAAAACAAATGTCTGGTCCAGTGTTCATCAGGTATATCAGTAATCCAATAATTTGTCTGAACAACATGGCATCAATCAATTTTGACAAAGTGTCGACCAACAACTTTAGCTTTGCTTCCATGGGTGTATTCATGGACTTGCATTCCAACGTGTCGAATCTCTTCAGGATTTTGACTGCATACTTCCGTTGGTTAAGGAAGATCCTCTTAGGAATTTGCCATACCTCAAGGCCTAAGAAATAATGCATTAGGCCAAGGTCTTTCATTTCAAATTCCAAGGCAAGTCTCTTCTTACATTCAGTGATGAGCTTTTCTTCTCCAGTTAAGAATAAGTCATCCACATATAGCAGTAATATTACTGGCTCATCGTTCATGACATTGAAGTAGAGGTTAGAGTCTGCTTTACTCTTGGTAAAGCCTAAACTCATTAAGAAACTATCTATACGGCTATACCAAGCTCTAGGAGCTTGCTTCAATCTGTATAAGAATTTATTCAATCTACAGACATGAGACTTCATGTCTTCAACTTCAAATCCTTGAGGTTGTTCCATATACACTTCCTCTTCGATGACACCATTTAGGAAATTTGTCTTTACGTCCATCTGGTGCAGCTTCCACTTCATCTTAGCTGCAAGAGCTATGATGTTTATGATCGAAGTGTATCTGGATACATGAGCGAATGTCTCTTCATAGTCAATGCCTTCCTTTTGAGAAAAGCCATGAGCAACAAATCTTGCTTTATACTTCTCAATACTTCCATCAACAACATGTTTTATTTTGAAGAGCCATTTGGAGGATACCACATATTTACTCTTCGATCTGGAAACTATTTCCCATACATCATTCTTTATTATGGATTGGTATTCCTCTGTCATCTCATCTTCCCATTCTTTCATCTAAATGGTTTCTTCAAAGAAAGTAGGCTCCTTCTCTTGGAGGTCACACATCAAATCCGTATAACTGGAGAATGGATTTGGTCTTTTCACATGTCTTGTGGTTCCTTGGGGAGCACCGTACTTCTCTCCATCTTGAATAAGATATCTAGCCCAAGTTGGCTTCCTTTTATGGAGGATCGTCATCTGAGAAGGTTCTTGGACTTCTCATATATCATGGTCTTCTAGAATTTCCCCATCAGGGGAAGTTACGACTTCCCTCACTGGTTCTACGGCCCTGGGAACCTCCCTCATTACAGTACTGGGGATTACGGGTTCCTCTTCATATACTTATTCAAGCTGACATATTCTAGATTTCTTGAGCACTGCATCTCCATCAAAGGTCACATCCCTGCTAATCTCAATGTGACAGTGACCTGGTATATAGATTCTGAAGGCCTTGGAGACCTCAAAGTATCCCACAAATATTCCCTTCTTTCTTGAAGTTTCCAGCTTGTTTCTCTTCTCTTTCGGCATATGAATAAATACTGGGAAGCCAAATATTTTGAGATGGCTTACCTCTGGATTATTTTTGGTGAACATCTTTTCCAGGGTCTTGAGCCCAAGTGCACTATGGGATAATCGGTTTTGCATGTATATAGCTGCCATTGCTGCTTCTTCCCATAAGCACATAGGAATATCTTGACCATGGATCATAGTCTTCACAACTTCCATTATTGTTATGTTCTTCCGTTCAGCTACACCGTTTTGTTGGGGATTATAGGGAGTAATGATTTCCCTCCTGATCCCAACATATTTGCAGAAGTTCACAAACTCTTTTGAGGTATATTCTCCTCCATTATCTGACCTAAATATCTTAATATTTCTTTCAGAAAGGTTCTCTATCAAGACTTTGAATTCCTTGAACTTGCTGAACACTTCATCTTTAGATTTCAAAAAATATATACAGGTTTTACGAGAATAATCATTAATAAATGATACATAATATACATACCCACTAATGGAGGATGATGGCATTGGGCCACACACATTTGAATAAATGAGCTCTAGGAATCCTTCTGCTTTGTTGTCTCTCTTTGGAAAAGGGTTCTTGATGTTCTTCCCTTGTGCACATCCATTGCATACAGCTTCATGGTCACCTTTGAGTTTTGGTAAACCCGTGACCTCTTTGCATATGTATGGTAGCGCCTTGTAGTTGATGTGAGATAATAGTCTATGCAAAATTTCACATGAGTTTTCAATGGCGTGGGTCATGGCAGCCTCTGAGTGACCCTTTAATTTATACAAGCCATTTTCTTCACTTCCAATGATGATTGCTTCATTTAAGGTTTCTCCCTTAGCCCACATAAGAAATTCTCCATCTATAAAGGAAACTTTGAAGCCTTTCTTTTCTAAAGATGAAATGGAGAGTAGGTTCTTAGTCAAACCTAGTACATATAGTACGTCCTTCATCTTCAATGAATTCCATGAATTCAATTTGTGGTTTGATTCTCCCACTCCCTTGATGGAATATTGGTAATCATCTCCAAGTGTCACTTTATGAGAAAAAWTTTTTCTGAGATACAAGAGAGAATGTTTCTTTGTCCCGTCATGTTCTTGGATGCACCACTATCAATGAGCCAAGTGTCGTCTCCAGGTGTTACAGATCCTGAGAGGGCCGAGATTAAGACATGGTCTTTGATATACTCTCTTATCATCTTTGCGGGTGGCTCTTCATCTTCGACTACATGGGCATGGTGCCTCTTATGTTTTCTCTTGTATTCTTCTTGTCTGGATGGAAAAAACTTCACAATATGTCCCATCTTGTCACAATGATATCATTGTACAGATGAGTAGTCTATTTCCTTTCGTTGTCATTTCTTCTGATATCTCCTTGGATGAGATTCTTTATGATTGAATTTGTTTGACTGTTGAGGCTCTTTATGAGTCTCCTTTTGGAAGTAGGGTTTCTTCCTTCCTCCTTTGGTGTGAGTAGCTAGGGCTTGATCATCATCTCTTGCTAGTAACGCTTCATGATTCACTACCCTTGTTTCTTCTTGGATGCATTCTTCCCATAGACTATCAAACTTCAGTTTCTCCGTTCTGGCACATATCGTTTGGATGAATGCATCCCAAGGTCTTGTGAGACCATTTAGGGATGACATTATGAGTTCATTCGTCTTCATCTATGGTATCTCCAATCTCTTCTAACTATTCTTTGAATTCTAAGATTCTGGAGAAATATTCTTGAATTGTTTCTCCTTTCTGCATCCTTGTATTATTTAGTTGAGTTCTGAGATTCATATTCTGGTTTATGTTATTTCCTTCATAAAGTATGGTCAAGGCATCAAACATTTCTTTCATAGTCTTCTTAGATGACACATAAGGAATCATTTGGTCTTTGATTGAATTTGCAATGTTTCTTTTGGCCCTAATTGTGTCCTTTTGATGCTTGGTTTTTTCTGTAGCATCGTTGGGTTCCGAAATTTATCCTTTGATAATTTTGCTAGGTCATTCTCTTCAAGAACGATTCCAATCCTATACTTCCAAGAACGAAAGTTCTCCACACCTTCTAGCTTGTCAACAAGCTTAGTTCTTGCAGACATCTTTTACCTAGAGCTAGGAAAATGACCGAAAAATGAAAATGCTCAAAATCAAATTCTGAACTTACCAGGAGGTGCGCTTGGCTGAGGCGAGTAGCCTGGTGTGTTTGGATCTGAAAAAATCCAACTTTTTCTCCTCCAAACTTGATCTACAAATTTCTGGACTGGTGCTTCTGGTTTTCTGGTACCTCTGGTACTCTGGTACTTCTGGTACTTCTGGTACACTGATTTTCTGGTACTTCTGGTACTTTGTGAAAATGGGGTTTCACTTTCTAGGATATCTAGCCGCTGAAAAGGTGCGCTGAGAGTGACAAAGTAATCCTTTGGGGAGGGCACACTTTTTTTACACATGATTTTGGTCATTTTGGTGATGTATTAACAATGGTGTACTCAGGTTCCCAACACGAACTTTCTCCTGAGAAAAGTGGTATTCATCTCCTTCCAGAAAACATATTTTCAAAGTAAGTTCGCAAGCTACATATGGCCTAGGGTGCGAGAATGGCCCATTCTCGCAGGCCACCTTCATCTAGGGTGCGAAATTCTCGCAGGTTGCTCCATACATAGGGCGTGAACTTGTTTTTGAACTTGGAAAATAGAAGAAGTCTCGAGGGTTCTAGAAGGGAATCTTCTAGAAAATGGGTTGGCATTCGTATGGTTGTCATTTTACTGGTTTCCCTGATTTGGTGGGATCATTCTCATCCATGTAACCATCTCACCCTCTCATATATATTGAAAGGACTCTCATGGAAAAGGTTAAGCAAGATTAATTGGAGAATTGGTGAAGGAATTGTGTGAAGAACCCAGCTTGAACAAAAGCTTGGAGACTCTAGTAGGTCTATCAAGAGGAATTGGATCTTCTTCATGCAAGAACCAAGCAAGTGTGTCTGTTGGAACCAAGAGTCACCGAAAGGAAGCTTGCGACATCAAGGTGATCAAGTTGTATCTTCTACTTTCAATTAATATGATACAAAGGCATGCCCCTTTCCCATAAAGTCACTCTTACTTTATTGTGTAATTCCTTGATCATACACATAAGTTGATGATTGAATACATTTTGCTATCTTCACTTTGGTTGGTTTGTGTTGTCTTGGTCTTGACCTCACGAGAGCATTAGAGCGAAGCGGGAGCAACAGAGACTTAAGGAAGCGATACAAAGGTATGTCACTTGTTCCTCCTTACTAGCTAATTCAATGGTCATAACTTAGGGAAAGAGTCATGTCCTATCATGTTTTGTTCTAGATCTAGGTGGATCTAGGGAGATCTATTAGTGTCTGCACCTACAGATTATTCTGATAACAAAATTGATGACTCCATTGGGGATGCAACCCATTTTTTAGTGGTTTTTGGTGTTTTTCCTTGGCCATTTTATCTTGCCTTACCTTTCTTCATTTCTATCAATCTCTGAGTCTTCAGGAAACTCTGACAGACTCTTTGGATCTAGAAGTCCCTTCAAATTTTTTGTCTTTTTCCAAAATTCTGTCTAGTTTCAGGCCTTCTCGCACTAAACCACTCAGTGGCATGTGAGAACCCCTTGAGTTCGCACCTTTCCTTTCAGTCTAGTGCGAGGTTCTCACACCTTGCTTGAAGCCAGCCTGCGAGAATGCTCCATTCTCACACTGTACATTACTGATAGCCTGCGAACCCATTTTCAAAATTTTTGGATTTAAAGCTTTTGTATGCTCAGATGCCTAGATCTGTATAGGTGTCTGATAAGAACTTCTTGGCCCACTGGTTGATTGTTTCTTGACTTCGGATTTTGTGCACGATCAGTCTTCGGAAATCAAAGGCTCTTCTTGTCCATCTTTTTCTCAACTCTCATCTCTTGACTTTTCTTAGCAAGGATATAATCTATGATCCTAGAATCTGAGTACTTGTTTGGTTAGGAGCCGGTGATCGGTTTGAAAGTTGGGATTGTTTGTCTTTCTCATTTTCTCATTACTTGGAAAATCGTTGTTCTCATGCAATTGAAAAGACTAGTCTTGTCTGCTTGTCATTTTTGTCTCCATTGAAAGATTGGTTTGGGTTTTGTTTGTGGTTTTTTGTTAGTTATTGGTTTTCCTTACTTTCACCACCATGGTGTGGATATTTTTGAAAAGTAAAAAACATTTTTCTTTTTAAAATCATTTTCATTTTGAAAATATTGGAAATCAATTGTTGAAATAGAACAAATAGAGAATTGTCATTGTCACGTGATTCATTGAAGATTGCATTTTAAAGAAGATTGCATATCGTAGTTCAAGATTGTTCCGGAAAACTTCTCTTTCCCTCCTGTACATAGGATTCATTGAATGAAAATTGATATCTTTCATTCCTATCTATGCATTTTTGGGTCAGAGTCTCACACAACATCGGTTTCATTTCCGTTTCCTTTGAGTAACAACAACCCTTAATAATATTGCGCAATTTTAAAATTTAACTAGTAACTCTTTTCTAGGACTCTATTACACCAACAGTTAGCCAGGCTAGCGCTTTGGAATAGGCAGAGAGATACACTCTCCAAAGAAAAAAACACACAATAGCATCTTATGTTAAGGAGTGTCAAATTCCATTTACAACATTTTGTCGTGGGAAGCCCTTCTTACACAAGGGTCAAACCCAAGGTCGCATTGATATTGACAGAGTTACTCACCCTGCTTTGTTGATATTGGTGTAGAGATTGCACGTATTACGGGGGTCACTTGGAGGTATACCCACAATGATGAGTGGAAGCCTCTCGAGTTGATTTTGGACTAGATACCCTGCCCTTGCGTGTGTATCGGACTGTCGACCGTCCCCCCAGGCTTTATTGTTGTCGGTGGTAACCTTAGTGGCCTATATTCTTAGGGTCTTACACAAGGTGACTGTGAAGGGGAAATTCTTCATGGTACCTAGAATCGATGTTGGCCAAACTCACTCAGGCTCCTTGGAGGGTATACCCACGATTATGTGTGGGAGTTTGCACCAGGGTGTAAGTCTGTTAAGCAGGTCATCAGCGTAACTTTTCCACCCTAGCCCAGTCCCTTCTCGTCTCGTTGTTGTGACGTTGGATTTCATCACCAACTAGTGACTTTGGAATTAGAAGGTTTTTTTTTCTTGGTATTGTTTCCTAGATTCTGTTTACTAGCGCATGTTGTTTGTCTACCCAAGCTGACCACAGTATTTTCTTCGTAAGTTTGTAACTCGGTCACAATAGACCCTCCACGTCGTTCACGTAGAATGCAGGGCTTACCTCCAGAAAATCTGAAAGGTTCTCAACCACTGCCTACAAGCTCACCAGAGGACTCTCCTCAACAAAGTGAAGTCCAAGACGTCACCACTCCACAAGTGGAAAGAATTGACTCTCTAGAACGGTTCCGAATTACAAATTCTCGAGAGGACTTTCGACTTCACCCCGATTCTGAGAGACGTATTATGCGAGTGAATTCTTCCAGAGACTTAGTTGTTTTGTCTTCTTGATCACCGACTGGACCTTTTCCAGGACCTGAGGGCCAAGATCCTTTTTGGTCTACTGGCATTTTTAGACATGATCTCTTTGGCTCAGGAGCAGGCGTTGAAATCACCATCTCACCTGCGTTCCCTGAAACCTCTAACCCAAACACAGTACCTTTTACTACTGCTTATTATTTTCCTGGTATAGAAGCTTCACGAGCTGACCACATCTTGACCCTCCCTTTAGAAATGGTCCATTACACAGATACTACAAGTATTCACACCAGGATTACAGTGGCTAGTCAAGCCCCCATTGGCACACCTCTCTCGCCCAGTGTCACCTCGACACTTCCACCCGGATACCGTGCGTTGAATGCTTCTATTCACACTCCTACGCAAACCCCATCCGGAACTCCTGGTGGTCCCTCGTCTTTTAGGCACTCTCCTCCCGACTTCATTTCGACACTTCCTCAACCCCCTTTAGGAGGAATTTTTCAATCCTCTATCGGTGGCACCAATCCTAGTGGCACCATCCCATCATTCACACCAAATTACCAGATTCCTGTTGGTGGACAATTTCACCAAGGAGGTTTGAATCAACCTCCCCTTGTAGGGAAAATTCCTATTGGAAAACAAATCCCAATTCGAACACAACCCCCAATTGGAACTCAACCCCCGATTGGAGGACAACCCCCACCGACCCCACCCTACGGACAAAACATACCTCCATCCTTGGCCCAGTATTGCAATCATCTGATACAACATAATCCTCAATCGACTAGGGGGCAGCAACTTCCAGCTACATCCATTATACCCCCTGGTATAGGCCAACCATACCCAGGTACGTCCAATCCTATTTGGGGCTTGAATGCTCAAACTCACATCCTTGTTCAAGGATACAATCCCATGAGCTAATTTCCTCTACAACAACCACCGAATCTGCCTGGGTCTTCGCATTATATGCATACTTCTTATGGTCCCACTGGTTTGCCGATGGGACTCCCTCCCCAAAGCCACCATTACCCACATATGAACAAACAGTTACCCTTTTTGGTCACTTTGGACCTCCCGGATTTGTCAAGGATTTTAAATAATCCAATCCATCACTCTCCCTAATGGCCCACTATACCAACCAAGCTACCATCTGACATCCCTAAATTCGATGGAAAAGCGGGAGAGGACCCGAACAATCACATCATGACTTTTCACCTCTGGTGCTCATCCAACTCCTTGATGATGACTCTATACGTTTACGTCTTTTTCAAATAATTCTCACAGGTTCTACCGCGAAGTGGTATATAGAATTACCATGAGGTTTCTTCACCGAATTCAACACCCTAGCTATGAATTTCCTCACCCACTACCAGTTACCGATCCTTTATGAAACGAGGATCGAGATTTTGAGTTCTTTCAAACAAAACAAGGCCACACATATATCCAATCACATTCATGAGTGGCGACGGAGATGACGTCTCATCAAACTTGAACTTCCCGATCAGTTGCTGGCAGAGTGGTTCACAAAATCATTTGTGAACGACATCAGTCATGACATCGTCATGGGTGGAGTTGTCACAGAAGAACAGGCCATAAGTCGTGCTCAATACCTTGACCTCGTTTACTCACAAACAGGTACTCTTTATGACTTACTCCCTAATGCACCTCGTCCTTCCACTTCCGCCACTTCAACTACTCTAGCTGCTTCTCATGCAGCCGACGGTGTGATTGAAAATTTTCATGCCCAACCACATTCTGCCTCAAGCAACAACCCCAAACATGCTTCTTCTAATGTTCAAAATGCTCCGTCTCCTACCCCTCCCATCGGCAAGACTTCTGAGGTAAATGCAGTTCAATCTACCCTAGCCGATAAAAACAAATCCAGAAAGAGAAAGGGTAAGAATAAGGAGGACAAAAATATTTCGCAAGCAGAGAAAACCAAAACTCCACCTATTGACGACAGGGATAAGTGCTCAACAAGGTTATATGAAAAAGGAACCCCTGGAGTTCTCTTTAAGCTCTTTTCAGACTCTCTAAACATGAAAAGATTGCCGAGTGACCTTGCTATTTTCATGCTCGTTAAAGTATTTGAAGAAAGCGTCTGTTGGATGATAATTTGTTTCTTTTTTGGTCTCATCAGACTATTTTACGAAAAAGGAACTGAGAGAGTTCTCTTTTGAATGTTTTTCCATACTCTATAATCATGAAAAACCTTCGAGTTTTCTATCTTTGGACTCATTAAACAAACATCAAAAGACTCGTAATGGGACTGAACCACTCCTTCCTAGGGTTCGTTAAACATATTCCGAAGGACTCATCCTCCTCAAGATTATGTTAAAATAAAGAGGTACTCGCCAGAAATGGTGGGGGAAAATTTGGGAAAGGGATGTGCTTTCGTATTCATATTATTGGCAGTAAGTGTCGCTCTTGAACATGACACCCCCTTATTCATTATCTGAAGCCGATTTGGGAAATCCATTTTTCTCTCATTCGATTTGCTACAAGGTCATATCCAGAGTCGTCTCTGAGTCAGTGCTGCCAAATCATTGGTCGTGTCATTCATATGTTCAAGAGTAGTTCATCCGAAATTGAGTCAGCCATCTGCAGTTGTCCATTCTCTCCGTGTCGGCCTTCCCTGTGTACAATTCAACTTACATCATACTTTGTTCCACCTTCGAAATCTATTACTCATTTCGTGTCATTGATGGGGGATACATCAAGGCCCTCATGTGACAAGTTTTGTTCTGTCGACTCCAGCTCATTATCTGGAAACAAGACTTAGAAATTATTTGGTACCTTGGAACTTGCATGCCTCAATGGCAGGTTTCCTCGCTTTCGACAGTGGGTTTTCATCATTGACCCCTGATCGGGAGATTCCGTCAAATGTTTGAACTCAACTGATTTATTCACATTTAGTGGATTGTACTAGTGTACCTTGGGAGTCATTAACATTAATGGTGATTTCCCTCGCACTTGTTAACGGTTTCATCAATGACCGGTAATCAAGTGGTTTCTACCATGTTCAACTTCAACCCATGTAATCACATGGTTAGATTCGTACTTTCGGGTGACGAGATTGAAGACCTTGGATCTCATCTCTTTGATCCAGGCTGCGATGGAATATGTATAATTTGCTGACACATAGATCCACTTTGTATGTCTCGTGGCTATGTCTTCTTAATCTTCTTGCATAGATCCACAGTGTATTTTTGGTGGCTATGCGATATTTTGACGGCATGGATCCACGGTGTATGATTGGTGGCCATGACCTATGTTTATGATGACATCTGTCTATGATCTGAGTATGGGAATGCCTACCTCAGAACTTGTATGATATTCTACAGATGCTTGGTTGTTTGCAGGTTTTCGATTAGGTGCACTCCTGGTTTTCTGACACACACACGCAGTTTACAAAGTGTTTCGGTTGTCACTGATTCCGACCTCATACTTTGGGGGGCATTCTGTTACACATGATTTTGGTCATTTTGGTGATGTATTAAAAATGGTGTACTCAGGTTCCCAACAAGAACTTTCTCCTGAGAAAAGTGGTATTCATCTCCTTCCAGAAAACATATTTTCAAAGTAAGTTCACAGGTTACATATGGCCTAGGGTGTAAGAATGGCCCATTCTCATAGGCCACCTTCATCTAGGGTGTGAACTTCTTGCAGGTTGCTCTATACATAGGGTGCGAACTTGTTTTTGAACTTGGAAAAGAGAAGAAGTCTCGAGGGTTCTAGAAGGGAATATTCTAGAAAATGGGTTGGCATTCATATGGTTGTCATTTTATTGGTTTTCCTGATTTGGTGGGATCATTCTCATCCATGTAACCATCTCACCCTCTCCTATATATTGAAAGGACTCTCATGGAAAAGGTTAAGAAAGATTAATTGGAGAATTGGTGAAGCAATTGTGTGAAGAACCCACCTTGAACAGAAGCTTGGAGACTCTAGTAGGTCTATCAAGAGGAATTGGATCTTCTTCATGCAAGAACCAAGCAAGTGTGTCTGTTGGAACCAAGATTCACCGAAAGGAAGCTTGCGACATCAAGGCGATCAGGTTGTATTTTCTACTTTTAATTAATATGATACAGCGACATGTCTCTTTCTCATAAAGTCACTCTTACTTTATTGTGTAATTCCTTGATTATACACATAAGTTGAAGATTGAATACATTTTTCTATCTTCACTTTGGTTGGTTTGTGTTGTCTTGGTCTTGACCTCATGAGAGCACTGGAGTGAAGCGGGAGCAACAAAGACTTAAGGAAGTGATAGAAAGGTATGTCACTTGTTCCTCCTTACTAGCTAATTCAATGGTCATAACTTAGGGAAAGAGTCATGTCCTGTCATGTTTTGTTCTAGATCCAGGTGGATCTAGGGAGATCTGTTAGTGTCCGCACCTACCGATTAGTCGGATAACAAATTTTCTAGTTGTTTTTAGCGCTGAAAAGATTCACCATCAAAAAGCCCTAATTTGCATGTACGACAACAGTGATGTTTTTCACTCTTGTGAAAGATGCTGTCTTCAGCTTGGCTCTGATACCATGTTAATGTTTAAGCCATTATTATAGTTCTTTTCATTTCAATAGATAACAATAACGTAATACAAGATCACTGAGAAATACACAATCACAAGAGACACAACATTTATCCTGTGAAACCCTCTAGGGGAAGAAAACCCAAGAAAAATTCCTTATTATAGATAGCCAATACAATGCCAAGAGATAGCTTAAGCTAATACAGAAGATCCTCTCTGAAATATGTGCCACTCTCTCTCCTTCTTCTCTAACTGCAGTTCTGAAACTTGTCTCTCAAATGAGCAAGTGAGGTGTGTGTCTAAGTGAGGCACTAGCCTCCTTATTTATACAAAACTGGCACGTGTAAAGTGTCTCTTCATTGGCAGGGCCGACTTCTCCAACTCGATCGTTATAACCACCTTTATTATATTTCTGGGCCTCTTGATATATTCTGGGGCCGACTTCATCTTTTTCCTTTTACAATTACAATATGACCAATCCACAAAAGGGGATTTGGTCCTTATACAATAGCCGACATGATCAATCCACAATGGGGATTGATCCAATTAATAATATATCAAATTATAATAAGAATACACTTTGTAGTTACATTATTTTAACAACAACCCGAGGTCACATGATAGAAAGGGCCTGACATGGAGAATGAGATATAATTTTTGGGATTAACTGCGTAGAGTAAGTCATTAATCTATGACCCATATCCATGAGTATTAGTCACAACTGACCAATAATTCTCATGATTTGAATAGTCCACTTAGCACGCATTGCATCGGGTGATTCTCACAGGGGTGAAGAAGTGGAATTGAAACCAACGAAATGAATCGCATAGAATCAATCATCACTTACAGGGCTTGCACCTGGTAACCAAGACTTCCACCAACTTTCTTCAAAGGGCCAAGAAGAGAGCCACGGGGTTAAGAGGACCTATACTTTGGAAAAAGAGGGACCTGTGATAGCGTTTTTTGGATTCCAGTAGGGAGTGAAAGAGTCGATCCGACTCAGGTGTGTGAAAACAATCCTAGACCGGGATGTCGCGTAGCCATAGAGGATAGAGGGGGGGGTCTGCACCAGGTGGTATCAAAGCCTAATTTTTCTCTCAGGAGGAAGGAAGGAGATAAAGGAGATACTCTGATAATAGAGTGGTATAAAGGCTATTAAAAAATTGATTTCTGTAGGTAGAAGAGACAATGTGGCTACATCAGGTAGAGCCATAACTCGAATTCACCCATATATAGAAAGTGAAGGGAGACAGAGTGCGATAATCTAAGGAAACTATTGCAAAGTGCGCAACAGATGGTAGACAGCTAAGTGGGCTGCAGGTGAAACACGATGACCACTGGAGGTCATGAGCATGGTTGAAGAGAAGACTTCCCATAGAGAATCAAAGAGGAGATGTATAAGGAGCTCAGTGAAATCTGAGCAGAGATAGAGACGATAGCATTTAAGATGCAACAGGAGGCAAGAGTGCACTGGATATAGGAGTGGCTTTTGGAAAGGACAACTAAGTGGAATGTTTGGAATTTATTCGCCAAGAGGAAACAACAGGTGTTGAAAGGATGGTTGACACATGTCGAAAACCTCAATGTCGAGGGAAAGAGATCTGAGAGGAGTCTCATAGGTTTCCAAGTGGGCAATGAGAAGGGGCTAGTTGATCTCGTAAACTACTAGGGGGGCAGAGGAGACATCCTGAATTTCCAGGTGGGAAAGGGAGAAGATATGAGATCAGCTGAGAGTTCACATCAACAGGGGGTGTTGACATATGGAGACGAGGAATAAAGGCCTCATCCATATGAATATTCATGCAGAGATGCAATCCGTGTGAATGAATATGATGACAAGTTGGAAACTTTCATCACAGAGGAGAAGGATCAGAGGTGTGTTCTGGTCATTGGGGGAGTCGAGATATTCCTACCAAGAAGCCAAGGAGAGGTTAGCATAGGGGTTGTAGATGCAATGGAAGGAAAACAAGTTGAGACTGTCATGGAGGAGGAGGAGCAGATACTGAAGTTTTTTCCAACGGAAGAAGAGAACCCGATTGAGTTACTCACTCGGTGGAGGATGGAGTTAAGGGAACTAGAGGATTGGTTGGACAATCCAGAACTAGAAGGTGGCTGCCACAAGATAGTCATGCCAGAGGAGACATTTCATCACGAGTTGCAGCTGGGGGAAGCTGGAATGGAACCAACCAAAGAATTGACATGAGTTAATCTTTTAGAGGAGGTATCTCAACAACAATTCATTGGAGAGACTGCAGAATTGGAGCCTACAACAGATTGGCCAGTCAACATCAAAAGGGATCAAAGAAACATGGGATATCACGACGATCCACCCATAGAGAATCATTAAGAGTTGCAACCGATTAGACTACGCAAGGTGAAACAACTGATGAAGCAACTAGAAGAAGTTGTAGAGGAGATACAAACGTTGATGTTACGATCAACAGAAGAAGCAGTCAGCAAGGATAAGTTGGATAGAGGAAAGCCTGCACAAGCAACAGGGAAGGAGAAGTAGCAAAAGTGAAACAGAGGAGCAGAAGGATAGCTCCAGGGGAAAGTTTTGGATTCATGAGGATTTCTACAGAGCTTGGAAGCTCATGAGCAGGAGCTCATGAATTTTCGTAGCCGTGGAGTATGATGCAAGAGCATTGCTCCACCTCAGCATGTGCTAGCTGATTAGAATGAGTGGTGTGCATTCAAGTAAGGGAGAGGTGTCGCCCTCTCATTTTGTTGTCGAATATCTAAACCGTGATCAAAGAAATTAATGATGACAGGTTGGTAGAGCCAAGTTGTTCCTTCGCACAAGTTGTAGGTAAGGTCACAATTAAGTGGTTGACGGTAGGAGGGATCTGTATCCGATTCGGATCAGATTACCATCATTGTAATTTTCCTCATGAGTCAAGCGTTTTTGAATGGTGATTAGACACCACTATCTTAGATTGGAGGGAAGCTCATCGAGCCCCTCTTGTATAAACTCTTGTATTGTTGCCAGTAAAGCATAAGGGGAGGCAAGAATCATACACGGGAGATAGATATAATTGAGGGAGAGTCGAGACTCAGTGGTAGTACAGACTCACATATTGTAATGGACATTCCACCATTAATAGAAAGTAACACATTTTCCTGTTTGCCAATTTTTGTGTAATGGATGTTTAGTTGTGAATGTTGTTCATATGTGTTTGCACTGTAGATGTATGTTAGAAATCATCTACAAGGATAGAGTTATAATATTCTATTTGTGATTGTGTTGGGTTAGTTCTGGTACTCGAGGCTAACTGCAAGGAGTGTAAGATAGAGCGTGGAAACTCTATGAGTCGACACAAGGAGTGTGTGTCTGAACTCGTTTGAGTCAGAAGAGAAGTTGCCAGGATGACAAACCAAGATAATTCATGGACTCGGAGGGGAATTTCAAGGTTGTTGAATACCTTGGAAAGAAAGACTTTGTGGGAGGAAGTACAACACAGAGTTATTGAATAATCTTTAATACTCTGCCAGAAGGTCATAGAGAAAGTACGAGAGTTCACAAGAACAACACATTCTGGAGCGTTGGAAGCGTTAAGAGAACCCCAGGGTTGTTGAACAATCTGAGGAAGGAAGGCTTTGCAAGAGTGCATCGACAAAGGAAATGAGATGACTTAATAATTTTGGAAGGAGTCAAATAGAATTTATCATAAGGCTTAGCTGAGCATAAGGAGTGTGCTAAGGATATTGTAAGTTCATCTTACAAATATAATTTATTACATTACTTAAGACATCAATCTTTATACATATGTTAAATTGAAAAATAAAATTAGTTATATCAAATTTATTCATATAACTTATTACATGACATTTGAACATTAGATATCAACCTTTATGCATATTCCTTATACCTTATCCTAAATTGAAAATTTTATTTTTGGTTATATTCATTCATTAGAACATTAAATACCTTTATGCATATCCCTTATACCTTATCCTAAATTGAAATTTTCATTTTTGGTTATATCCACCATTCATTAGAGACTAGACACCCATATAGCTCTTCGTCCCCCTCTTTGACTTTCTTTATAACTTTTTGACTTTTTTTTATTAATGTATTAAATATTTTAAGTATTTTGCGTTTTTTCTTCCCTATGCTTGAGTGTGACTTTCTCTTTCTTTTTCTATTAATATTTTTATTTTTTTTTGAACTTTCTATATTATTATCCATTTGAGTTTGAGTTTTTAATTGGTAGCACAGTTACCAAATTTGATTTTTAAATTTGTATTCGATTTGAATTCAATAAGATAAAAAAATAAATTTAAAAATAATAATTAAAAATAATAAAAACCCTTAAAAAATAATCACTCGTTGGTTGGTTTTTCAAACTAATAAATTTAAAAACAATAATTAAAAAATAGTAAATATCCTTAAAAACAAATAATTGGTTGGTTGGTTTTCCAAACTCCTGTAGGTAAATAGTTATCATGCCCAATACCTTCTGCAGTAAATTGTCATTGATTGATTACTTCATGTAGTAAATTTTAAATTGTGACTGGATTAAAATGTAAATTGTGACTGATTGATTTTCGAGCAACTAGTTACTAATTAGGTGGTGTTGACCAATCACAACGATATTTGTTGCAGTAGCTTCATTGAATCCTACCATGCAAGGTATAATGTATAAATTGATTGAGTATTAAAAAAACTTTTGAGACACTTGGATTATAAGATTTAACCATTCAAATATGCAAATTCAACAATTTTTAGCAAAATTTTAGACAAAATTAATTCAATTATAGATATTAATCAATATTAATCAAATGCTTTAATAACTAACAAGGAATAACATATGCCAAAATTATTAAATCTTAATCTTGATCTTTAATTTAATTTAATAAACACTACTAAAAATATTACTTTCATTAAACCCAACAACACCCAAGTTATATATTTTTAATTAAAATATTGATTAATCTAAAAAAATTCAATAATGTACCATGTAAGAGTACTTTAACTTCATGTGGATCAAAGCAATATGCATGTAGATCAAAGGCTTTAACTTCAGTTATTTATAATTTATAATGTATTTAAATTATTTGGTTGGTGTAATACTTTGAAAATCATAATTAAAACTTGAATTGGTTTAATGCACTTTAACTTCATGCAGAGCAAAGCAGTCTGCATATAAATCAAAGGCTTTAACTTCAGTACTTTATAATTTATAATGTATTTAAATTATTTGAAAATCATAAATAAAACTTGAGTCACTTTAGACTTCAGTCCTTTATAATTTATATTGTATTTAAATGATTTGAAAATCATAAGTAAAACTTGAGTCCGTTTAATCTACATGTAAATTAAATTCCTATCAATATATAGGAAAAACACCTACGCGACCTAGCTCCAAACGGGCTATGGCTATTAATCTTTTTTATGGCTATTGAAAAAAACGAGTCTACCATTTAAAATAAATTTGTATTTAAATAATATATCTATTATGAACTAGGCGTGGCGTTAGCATCAAGTAGCATGGGAAAAAATAATGGTTATTAAAAGAATATATATCTAAAATAAATTTTCTGTTTAAAAAATATATCTACTATGAACTCGCGTGGCTTTCGTATTAGGATCAATGTTGTAGTGGGAAACGCAAGACTTGAGTAGCTCACTATAATTTATTTTTTTAAATAATAATATGTATTGTTATACATTTCATCTATATTTTTTTGTTATTTTTATATTTTTTTATGGTGATGATGATGATGATTAAAGTTCACTAAGATCGAATTGGTCTATTAGACTTTAAGATGGTAAGTGATTAAGTATTAAGAGAAGTTTTCCAAGATCACCATACTTTTGTTGACTTAAGAGGTTAGGAAGGTTGATAGTCTGACAAATATTTTGAAAATGAGATCTAATATGGGTATAGGGTGGACAATCTAAGAGAAAGTATTTTTCATCTTCAACCTTCTTAGTATCAAAAAGGTGACACACTCTTTTGTCCCATGGTGTTTTAGGAATTGACCAACTCCCGATTTCACTATGGAGCTCGTGAGAATTTGTTCTTATCTTAGCAATGTTTTTTTTTCACACTAAAACACACAGATAATTTTGATCTTCTAGATTATGGTTGATTACATCTTTATAACACCTTAATTTTATTTTTTCCTCTAACTCTTTATCACACCACATTTTCTTCTTAAATTTTGATTTGACTTTTTTTACAATAGTATCTTTATTCTGCAAAATGGTGTCTTCCATGATTCCCCAATAGTTTGGCCAAGACCGGCCATCTGTATGCCACCCTCTCTTGAGTCGATGGTGGTTATGAGTCGATTTTGAAGAAATTTTAGAAGGCCTCTTTTCTTTCATGTTCTTTAACTTGTTCTTATATGTAACGTCCTTGGCCCTCAAACCTCTATTGGGTAACACTACCTAAACAATTGTATCTTTGTTTTTCTTCTCTGATATCGATTTGTAATGTCCCCTGCCACCCAACATGTCGGGCAATGCCACAGAGGAACAACTTTCCGCTCTTATACTATATATATTTATATACATATCTATCTAATTCAATTTAAACAGTTACATCATTCTGTTCATACACATATTCATCCAGAAACAACATTAAAACATACATGCAATATATATAGACAATTCTAATAACATTATAACTTGATTTCAAGATACACATCATACAAAGAACATAGATTTAGTACTTATCTTTTAATGGATGACCACCAACTGTGTGCAGACCTTCCATGAACCTCCTAGCCTTAGACCAAGCTTCTCATCACGCTTAGCAGTGGGTCACCCCCGAACTGGGACTAAAATCCATCAGGCAAGGGATTCCTAGGCTTGGAAAGGACATCAGGAAAGTCACATAGATCAACATGAGGGATTTTCTCATAGGAGCGACTTATGCCCTCAACCCACAGAACCTCATTCCCCACAAACCTATCCCACCCACGGAGTGTATGCCTTCACTATCACAAGTCCATTGGTTGTCCACCTCCCTTCAAGGGCTTCAACAACAGGTTGGAATGGAAGTCTCAGAGTACTGTAGCTACTACGGGACTCCCTCCAAGAAAACTCACATCCTCGACACACTCCCTCACATGGAGAGAGTTTCTCACAGGCCTCACAACCTGCCCCTTCTATCCAGCTCCTAAGTCCAGTGGGTAACCTCCGCAACAAAAATTGGGTATGGGCTCTAGTAATGAAAGTAAGCTACACCAGTCCAGAGAAAACATGGGTAGCAATAGAAAAGGCTAAGGTGTGATATGGCTCAGACACTACGCAGTTGTGTTGCGCTTCACAGGAAAAACGGTTAGCTTCATAACATGGGTGTTCGGGTTTAAGAAGTTGTCGAGATCGACGATTGAGGCAATGGTTGGCTTTGTCAAGGCTCTCCATGTCTCAGTGCATTCATCAGTGGGGAGTATGGATGACTTCCAAAATGGCAACCATCGCGAGAATGGTGAGGGAACCCCCAACGAGATGAATTTCCCACCTAAAAACTGCATGCAACCAGGTTGACATATGTCTTCTTGAAGTTGAATGAGCTCCAATTAACACTCGTTCCCTTTCGCCAGGAACTTAGGACAACATAGGTTATGTCAAACCTTAGCCTCTAGGAAATAATAATATAATATTATTCCTTTAGATGTAATCCATCTATCTTATCCCCTATTCCTAGACACTTAGCCCCTTCCCTTTCCCTACCTAGTGGAGCTTAGTCCCCCATACCTCTTTCTTCATGGTCAGTCTACACACAATGATGAAATTTTATTAATGATGTGAGTATATACATATAAAAAATCAGGCTCATTGGCCTTAGCATCTAGTCTCTCCTGCCTAATAAACACATAAGTCTTCCATCTTATAAACACTTGGATCACCAACCTATAAACATAATTACAATTCAGCAGGGGCTCGGCCTTGGGGTGTTACATTATACATTCGCTATCTAGTCATAGTCATTCTCTCAATGGGGAAGAGGCTTGTTTCTCAGAGGAGGATGAGATAGGGTGTATTTCCTTTAATTTTGAGATTATAGGTTATAAAATTCTTTTGTAGTTTCTCTATCTTTTTCCAGGATTCACGAGAGATACTACATCCCTAGACTTCACATCCATAAAGAATATAAGGTGTAACAAGAGTCTCAAATAGGAGTTTATTCTTATCCCAACTCCAAATATCAGCTGATTTACAATTGTTTTAAAGCCCATAATAAGATTTACATCCCCAATAATACATTATAGTGAGCATGCTTATATCACCTCTTACATTGAGCATTAGGTAATAACATTATGAAGATTATGCACATCCCTTCTTATAAATTGATGGGCCTCACCTCTTACATTGAACATTAGATAAGGACATTATGGACATTATGCACATCCCTTCTTCTAAATTGAAAATTGCATCTTGAATATCTCAATGCACTAATAATTAATTGATTATAGGATAAATATGTATATGGATCTCCATCCCCCTCTTTAACTCTCTCTATTAGTATTCCCTTTCCTTTGATTTTTTTCTTTATTAGTATTCCCTTTCCTTCGAGTTTTTAGATTTTTTCCATCTGTCCTTGAATTTCTTGGTTAGTTTTCCCTTTCTTATAAGTAGACGATGCTCTATACATTTCCAATCATTGGTTTAAACAAAATCTAACTAGCCAACTATTCTCTTGGATGTGGCCCACATGGTTATAAAAATTGGTTAAGAAAAAGGATTTCAAACATGTGGATGACTTACAACAGAGTTATCAAACAACTATTGCAAAAGATGCACAGTGATGTCTTCTTGTCCATATTTAAACATGGGATATCATATGTCTGAATGTGATACCATGGAATTCTTCTATAAATTAGACCATCTTTACCATTCATTCTTCACTTATTGTTTTCTTTTCCGAAGGCTAATTCTTCTTATCTCTATCACTTGTTGTTATTTCCTTTTTGTAAATGATATGATAACCTCGCGCATTGAAAATGGAAAAGGGATAAAGGTTATTGTGAAAGTTAACAAGATGCATGTGGAGGTTTCTAAACCATTAAACCCACATTTGGGAAATCTAAATAAAATTTTAAACTTGACATATTCAAATTGTGCATACAAAAAAAAAAAAAAGAGAGGAGAGAATAATGATGTAAGAGTAATTCCCCCTTCAAAGATGGATTTTCTAAAAGAGATAAAATTAAAAACAAGAGATCCATGTAAATGGCTAGTCCTTGAATTACATGGCTGATTATTGTGTTGGAGAGAGAGAGTTAATATAATAAGCACACGATGAAGAGAGTTAATAAAATAATCACATGTGCTTCAACAAGGAACATGGAGTTACATTGCAATCGCAAGCCAATGATGTAAATTTTTCAAAGTTATAGTCTAAAACTCCAAATTCATTTCCAACAATATATCAAATTAGAAAACTTATTTTTATTTCTATTTTCATTTTTATTTTCTTTAAATTTTAATGAAGTGAATCTCAAGGCCACAAACAATGAGTGCTAAGTCTAGACTATTCAAAATTACAAGAAATTGGTGAGTTGAAACTAATACTTATGGATATGGGTCATAGATTAATGACTTGCTCGACATGGATAATCCTAAAAATAATATCTTATATGTTGGATTGTAGAAGTCCCTCTATGCTTAAATAAAAGAGATAAGGAAGCTCTAATTGAATAGTTCATAAGGCACAATACTTGCTAAGGTTTTGTAAATGGGATAGCAAGGTAAATGAGCTTGATTGTGAGGAAAACCCCATAGTTCAATGTACTTAAGCTAGATAAGTCTTGAGATAGATGACCTCTTAAAGGAAGTCTTGATTACTGTGTGCAAGACTCTGATGTGAAGATTCATTTTACTAGTTGCAATCTCACTTCTTCATCTTTATGAACATCATCTGTTGTAATGAATTATAAATTTTAAAATTTTTAAGAATTTTCTCTTGGAAAGAGTTAGTATATATACGTTCATTTAATAATTTTCACTTGAAAAGAGTTAGTACATTCATTTATATGGAACTTTTACCTTTGGAAATATTTAGTATATGTAAACTGATTTATATAAAAAGTAGTTAGTACACTCATTTATATGAAACTTTTACCTTTGGAAAGAGTTAGTATATGTCAATTGATTTATATAAAAAGTTTGTTAAAAAGTATAATAATTAATAATGGATTAATTTTATTTTAATTTTTTTTTTAAATCCATTTTAATTTTTAATTTTTTTTAAAAGAACTAAATCTAAAAAAACGATTGATTGGGTATACTTTTACGTATAATATTTAACAATATTTTGACATAACTCATCTAAAATAAAATGTTTTGGAAATTTCGTCAAGGACCATGTGGTTGACACTCATGTTGAGGATTTTCCTCTCTTGATGCTTGTGTCGATCACCTAAGTTTGAATGTGATGCAGGGACATCGCTCCACCTTAGCACACGCTAGCTGATTAGCACGAGTGGTGCGCATTCAAGGAAGGGAGAGGTGTCACCCTCTCATTTTGTCGTCGAAGATCTAAACCATGATCAAGGAAATTAATGTTGACATGTTGGTAGAGCCAAGTTGTGCCTTTCCACACGTTGTAAGTAAGGTCACCGTTAAGTGGTTTACAGTAGGAGGGATTTGTATCTGATTCGGATCAGATTACCATCATTGTAATTTTCCTCATGAGTTAGGCATTTTTGAATGGTGATTAGACACAACTAGCTTATCTTGGAGGGAAGGTCATCGAGCCCCTCTTGTATAAACTCTTGTATTGTTTCCAGTAGAGCATAAGGGGAGGCATAAAGCATACATAGGAAATAGGTATAGTTGAGGGAGAGTCGAGACTCGGTGGTAGTCTGGACTCACATATTGTAATGGGAATTCCATCATTAATAGAAAGTAACATATTTTCCTGTTTGCCAATTTCTGTGTAATGGATGTTTAGTTGTGAATGTCGTTCATATGAGTTTGCAATGTAGATGTATGTTAGAAATCGTCTACATGGATAGAGTTATAATCTTCTATCTCTGAGTGTGTTGGGTTAGTTTTGGTTCTTGAGGCTAAGTGCAAGGAGTGCATGAAAGACGGTGGAAACTCTTTGAGTCCATGCAAGGAGTGTGTGTCTGAACTCATTCGAGTCAGAAGAGAAGTTGCTAGGAGGGCACACTAGGATAATTCATGGAATCAGAGGGGAATTTCAAGGTTGTTGAATACCTTGGAAAGAAAGAGTGTGTGGGAGGAAGTACAACGCAAAGTTATTGAACACTTTGTAATACTCTGCCAGGAGGGCATAGAGAAAGTATGAGAGTGTGCAAGAACAACACATTCTAGAGTGTTGGAAGCGTTAAGAGAACCCCAGGGTTGTTGAACACTCTGAGGAAGGAAGGCTTTACAAGAGTTCATTGACCAAGGGAAAGATATTCCATAAGACTTCTGGAAGGGGTCAGGTAGAAGCTGTCAGAAGGCTTAGCCGGGCACAAGGAGTGTGCCAAGGATACTGTAAGTTTATCTTACAAGCTCAGGAGGAAGAGCATTAAGTTACCAGGAGGTAACTAGTAAGTTCGCAGAAGGACATTGAAGAAATGAGAACCTCAAAGGTTTCAAGTCAAGCTAAATCTCATAAGGAATAGCACAGAACTTTGCAAGGAGTGTACAGGAAAGGTCGAGAACAGTCTAAGTCTCAGGAAAAAAATGTGCTAAGTGTGAAAGAAGGTTGAGGACTATCCGAAGTCCCGAAGACCATGAAGTTTTCCATCGTCGGGAGGAGACAGGTGGAATAATATCAGGAGATCCGGGAGTTGGAGCTCCAAGAGGTTTTCCAAGAGAAAACAAAGATCTTCGTGAAGTCGTGAAGAGCGGTTTGAATCCAAGCCGTTGGATCTAGAAGAGACACGTAGAAGCAATCTGCATGATTCATTGGAGTATCTCTCCAACAGATATTGGAGGAGGATAGCGAGAGACACCCGAAGATCGGAGTCCGAATAGATCGTATCCGTCGATCTAGAGGTGGGACGAGGACCATTGATCCTCGTGCCATTTGAAGTTCATCGATTCGAAGTTTGGGAATGTAAGAGTTGGTTGTTGAGGGAAGAGTCTGAAGCACTGTTGCAGTTAAGCCCCAGGCATAGACCGAGGTCACATTATAGAAAGGGCCTAACACAAAGAACGAGTTCTGCCACCAACTTTCTTCGAAGGGCCAAGAAGAGAGTCGCAGGGTTAAGAGGACTTGTACTTTGGAGAAAGAGGGACCTGTGATAGTGCTTTTCAGATTCCAGTAGGGAGTCGAAGAGTCGATCCAACTCAGGTGTGTTGCTTTTCAGATTCCAGTAGGGAGTCGAAGAGTCGATCCAACTCAGGTGTGTGAAAAAGATCCTAGACCGAGAGGTCGCGCAACCATAGAGGAGAGGGGGGGGTGTATGCACCAAGTGGTATCAGAACCTAATTTTTCTCTCAAGTAGAAGGAAGGAGATAAAGGAGATACTATGATACTAGAGTGGTATCAAGGGTATTACAACATTGATTTATGTAGGCATAAGAGACAGTGTGGTTACATCAGGTAGAGCCAGAACTTGAATTCTCCCGTAGATAGCAAGTGAAGGGAGATAGAGTGCGATACTCTGAGGAAACTGTTGCAAAGTGCATAGTAGATGGTAGACAGTCAAGTGGGATGCAAGTGAAACAAGATGGCCACTGGAGGTCATGATAATTATTGAAGAGAAGACTTCCTACAGAGAAGCAAAGAGGAGATGAACAAGGAGCTCAGTGAAATCTGAGCAAAGATAGAGAGGCTAGCATTTAAGATGCAACAGGAGGAAAGAGTGAACTAGATATATGAGTGGCCTTTGAAAAGGACAGTTAAGTGGCATATTAGGAATTTGTTGGCAAGGAGACAACAACATGTGTTGAAAGGGTGGTTGAGATATGTCTAAAAACTCAATGGTGAGGGAAAGAGATATGGGAGGAGTCTCGTAGGTTGTTAGGTGGGAAATGAGAATGGGCTAGTTGATCTAGTAAACTACAAGGGGTACAGAGGAGACATCCCGAATTGCCAGGTGGGAAATAGATAAGAGATGAGATCATATGAGAGTTCACGTCAGAAGGGGGTGTTGACAGATGGAGAGGAGGAAGAAAGGACTCACCCATATGAAGATTCATGTGGAGCTGCAAGCCACTCGAATGAAGATGATGACAAGTTGGAAACTTTCATCAGAGAGGAGAAGGATTAGAGGTGTTTTCTAGTCATTCGGGGAGTCAATATATTCCTTCCAAGAAGCCAAGGATAGGTTAGCACAGGGTTGTAGATGCAATGGAAGGAAAACAAGCTGAGACTGTCATGGAGGAGGAGGAGAAGATACTGAAGTTTTTCCCAATGGAAGAAGAGAACCCGATTGAGTTACTCACTCAGTGGGAGATGGAGTTAAGGGAACTGGAGTATTGTTTTGAAAATCTAGAACTGGAAGGTGGTTGCCATGAGATAGCCATGCCAGAGGAGACATGCCATTATGAGTTTCATCTAGGGGAAGCTGGAATGGAACAAGCCGAAGAATTGACAGGAGTTAATCTTTCAGAGGAGGTAGTTGAACAACAGTTCATTGGAGAGACTACAGAATTGGATCTTGCAATAGATTGGTCAGTCAACGTCACAAGGGATGAAAGAAGCATGGGAGATCAATATGATCTGCCCATAGATAAGAATTAAGAGTTACAACCGAGTAGACTGCACAAGGTGAACCAACCTATGAAGTAGCTGGAAGAAGCCATAGAGGAGATGCACAGGTTGATGTTACGATCAACAGAAGAAGCGGTCAACAAGGAGAAGTTGGATAGAGGAAATCCTGGACGAGCAACAGGGAAGGAGTAGTAGCAGAAGTGAAACAGAGGAGAAGAAGGATAGCTCCAGGAGAAAGTTTTGGATCCAGGGGGATTTCAACAAAGCTCGGAAGCTCATGAGTAGGAGCTCATGAATTTTCCTAACCGTGGAGTATGATGCAGGAGCATCACTCCGCCTCAGCACATGCCAGTTGATTAAAATGAGTGGTGTGCATTCAATTAAGGGAGAGGTGCCACCCTCTTATTTTTTCGTCTAATATCTAAACCATGATCAAAGAAATTAATGCTGACAGGTTGGTAGAGTCAAGTTGTGCCTTCGCACAAGCTGTAGGTAGGGTCGCAATTAAGTGGTTGATCGTAGGAGGGATACATATCCTATTCAGATCATATTACCATCATTTTAATTTTCCTCATGAGTCAGGCATTTTCAAATGGTGATTAGACACCACTATCTTAGATTGGAGGGAAGCTCATCGAGCCCCTCTTGTATAAACTCTTGTATTGTTTCCAATAAAGCATAAGGGGAGGAAAAAATCATACATAGGAGATAGATGTAGTTGAGGGAGAGTTGAGACTCAATGGTATTCCAGACTCACATATTGTAATGGACATTCCACCATTAATAGAAAGTAAAAAAATTTCCTGTTTGCCAATTTTTGTGTAATGGATGTTTAGTTGTGAATGTCATTTGTATGGGTTTTCACTGTAGATGTATGTTACAAATCGTCTGTAGGGATAGAGTTATAATATTGTATCTGTGAGTGTGTTGGGTTAGTTCTGGTTCTCGAGGCTAAGTGTAACGAGTGTGAGACAAAGGGTGGAAACTCTGTGAGATGACGTAAGGAGTGCATGTCTGAACTCGTTTGAGTCAGAAGAGAGGTTGCCAGGATGACACACTAGGATAATTCATGGACTTGGAGGGGAATTTCAAGGTTTTTGAATACCTTGGAAAGAAATACTGTGTGGGAGGATGTACAATGCACAATTATTGAATACTCTGTAATACTCTGCCAGGAGGTCATAGAGAAAGTATGAGAGTGCGCAAGAACAACACATTCTGGATTGTTGGAAGCATTAAAAGAACCCTAGGGTTTCTGAACAATCTGAGGAATGAAGGCTTTACAAGAGTGCATCAACCAAGGAAACGAGATGACTTAATACTTTTGGAAGGGATTAGGTAGAATCCATCAGAAGGCTTAGCTAAGTGCAAGGGGTGTGCCAAGGATACGGTAAGTTCATCTTACAATATCAGGAGGAAGAGTGTTAAGTTTCCAGGAGGGCACTAGAAAGTCCGTAGAAGGAGATTGAAGAACTGATAACCCCGAAGGTTTCAATTCTAGCTAAATCTCAGAAGGACTATTGAAAAATTTTGCAAGGAGTGTAGAGGAAAGGTCGAGAATAGTATAATTCTCGAGTATAAATTGTGCTAAGTGTGAAATAAGTTCAAGGACTCATCGAAGTCCTGAAGACTGTCAAATTTCCCATTGTAGGGAGGAGACATATGGTAGAATATCAGGAGATCTAGGAGTTGGAGCTCCGGGAGGTTTTCCAAGAGAAAACATAGATCTTTGTGAAGTCGCAAAGAGTGGTTTGAATCCAGACCGTTGGATTTGTAAGGGACATGTGGAAGCGATCCACACAATTTGTAGGAGTATCACTCTGGGAGAGATCAGAGGAGGATAGCGAGAGACTCCCAAAGGCTAGAGTATGAATAGATCGTAGCTATCAATCTAGAGGAGGGACGAGGACCGTTGATCTTCGTACCATTTGAAGTTCGTTGATTCGGAGTCCGATAACGTAAGAGTTGGTTGTTGAGGGAAGAGCCGAATCCCGAAGCCCGAAGAGATATTGTGGTTGAGCCCCAAGACATAGCCCGAGGCCACATTTGTTATTGGACTAATCGATAGGTGCGGACACTAACAGATCTCCCTAGATCCACCTGGATCTAGAACAAAACAGGACAGGACATGACTCTTTCCCTAAGTTATGACCATTGAATTAGCAAGTAGGGAGGAACAAGTAGCATACCTTTGTATCACTTCCTATGGTCTCTGTTGCTCCCGCTTTGCACCATTGTTCTTGTGAGGTCAAGACCAAGAAAACAAAAACCAACCAAAGTGAAGATAGCGAAATATATTCAATCTTCAACTTATGTGTATGATTAAGGAATTACACAATAAAGTAAAAATGACTTTATGGGAAAAGGGCATGCCACTGTATCATATTAATCGAAAGTAGAAGATACAACCTGATCACCTTGATGTCGCAAGATTCCTTTCGGTGACTCTTGGTTCCAACACACACACTTTCTCAATCCTTTCATGAAGAAGATCCGACTCCTCTTGATAGACTTGCTAGAGTCTCCAAGCTCCTGTTCAAGCTAGGTTCTTCAGACAATTCCTTCACCAATTCTCCAATTAATCTTGCTTAACCTTTTCCATGAGAATCCCATCAATATATAGGGGACGATGAGATGGTTACTTGGATGAGAATGATCCCACGATATCAAGGAAACCAGTAAAATGATAACCATTCGAATGCCAACCCATTCTCTAGAAGATTCCCTTCTAGAACCATCAAGACTTCACCTTTTTCCAAGCTTGAGAACAAGTTCGCACCCTAGCTATGTAGCACAGTGCGAGAAGTTTTCACCCTAGCTGAAGGCAGCTTGCGAGAATGGGTCATTCTCGCACTCTAGAATATAAGCAACCTATGAACTCTCTTCAAAAATATGTTTTCTGGGAAGAGATGAATGTCACTTTTCTCAGGAGAAAGTTCTTGTTAGGAGCCTAAGTTCACCATCATCAATACACCATTAAGAAGAAGAAGAAAAATATACGCATCCCTATGCATGAACATCAAAGTCATTACGCCTACAAAATTCGTACTCAAAAGGGTATTAGGCATTAGGTTTTAATAAATAAACAATTATAAAATCCAATAACAAATGGTAAAAGTAAATATAAAGGGGTAAAAGTTCTTTTTACCATAATCATTTTAACTTTACCAATATTTGAGTCCAAAACCCCTCTTTTGCCCTTGAATTTCAACGCTTGATTGCGGGAGTTATGAGCATCCATTCGACGAACCATCTCCGGCAGTGAGGTAAGCTCCTTGTCCTCTACCTTTTCATGGTTTGATTTTTCATTTTCATTGGCATAAACATAGTTTTGAGTTTTTTTGGGGGGTTAAAGTTGCGCTCAACCATTCTCGCAGGCCAGCCACATGGGACTTGCGAGAATGCCTAATTGTCGTAGGTGACCCCAAAGGTACCTGCGAGAACCACAAAGTGGAATTTTTTTTTTAAAGTTTTGCTCAATGAAAAGATATCAAGTGTTGAATAGAGTTATTAACTCTCTTCTTATGCTTCTTATGCAAGTATTTGGCCATCACCATGGTTCGGGAATGGCATGAAAGAGAGCACGAAGAAGATGATGCCATTGCCAGAAATCATCCAGCCACCATTTCCGCTTTATGAGACTGTGGTCTTCTGAAATTATTTCATATCCCGGGCATGAGGGCCCAAGTCAGGTTATTGGAGTACCTTGTGCATATGTGGGATCCCAACCAACAAGTATTCCATGTAGGGGTCCATACATTGTCCTTGGATATCGAGGACATTTACTTCTTGACAGGACTGTCACAGCGTGGGTACCACACGAGCTTGACTGGTAGCATAGGTGGTGGGTTGCCCATGAGTGAGTATTGTCGCTTGCACTATGTTCCAGAGGCAGAGAGGAGCAAAGGGAAAGTAGCCATTTGGGGAGTGCGAGATTTGACCCTCCGCACTATTTTGTTCACCATTGCTCGTATGGCTGGGAGCGCTCCTCCTCACATGGCTCTCCAGAGATACTTTTAGTATGCCATAGAGTGTACTGAGCCTTAGGTTTTTAATTGGGCAGACGCAGTGCTTCGTAGCATGAAGAGGAAGTTGACCAAATGTAGGTGAGGCGACCTGAAGCAATTCGGGTATGGGTCTTTGTTGGTGTCCATCTTCCTTAAGAGGGTTCCCTTGCTGAGAATGTAGGTTGAGTGGGATTTACTGGCTCCAACAGATCCAAGAATGCTGAGGTGGTGTCAGCTCATGGCCTGGCATGTAGCTAGACCAATTATCAAATATAATGATGTCTTCTTCGACTGGTTGCGACCACAGATGTTGATGGTCAATGATTATGCTTATGCCAGGTTGGAATTCCGAGGAGATCTAGACTTGGTCCTGCCCGAGGGTGCTTAGTGGGGGGATCTTGGTAAGAAGTACACATTTTTCTTTTTAAATGTTTTTGTGAATTTTATCATATGAAAATGTTTTTTTTTATATGTTCATCCAAGGTCTAAATACAAAAAAAAAATTTGATGACACAAACGTGGGGCCTTACCGACTTCCTGGTACTTCTCCTATTCAATGACGAGGAGAGGTGGCTCCAGTGCCACGATGGGACACCGAAGATTATGAAGTGGTGGAACAAAACCTAAAGGGTTTGACAACAAACATTCTAGACATGCCCCTTGGAGAGGTTCCACGACGTTATCAACATCATACAGTAGGAGTGTCAGAGCCCATTGGTCGACTGCTTTGTAGGGTTTCCCAGATAGTCATGTGTTACCATGAACGTCATCCATGACGTCACTTTGTAGAAGCTATAAGCTTCAGATTTTGAAATTTTGGTCCTCGGACAAAACTTTTTTGTAAAAACTCTTTTGATCGTTATATATATACATACAGCTTCTACCGGTTTATCTTGTGTTGTGCGAAAATTGATGTGATTGATTTATAAATGACCCAAATTTCTTTCTAATACATAGTTAGCTAATGCATCAGTTAATGAATTTAGATGTATAGGAATATGTTGATATTCAATATAATCAAAATAATGTTCCAAGAGGCGAATTCGCAAATACACCCATAACAAAGTAGGACTTCGAATAGTATAGACATTACTTAACTGTAGTACTACGAGATGTGAATCAAGTTGCACAACCAAATGACAAATTCCAAGCGAGATAGCATTAATCAACAATTCAATAATGACGCTATACTCTGTAATATTGTTGGTCGCACGACCGAGACACACACCTCGTAAGGAGACAAGTTCGTTTGTAGGGGCGTAAATTACCCATGCAACGGAAGCAAGGTTCTGAGTACTACGGCTAGCACCATCAACAAATCCAATGTAGGGTAGCGAAGACTCCGACATCTGGAAATCAAACACAACATCACATAAGGGCAGACACCAGATAACGACAAAAGCAAGCTACAGTAACACACAAGAAGTATGATACAATAAAAATACAGGTACTCGTGCATAGGTGATCTTATGCATAGTACTTCTTCAAGTACAACCCATTTCTGGGTTCACTCAAAGGGATACCATCGTAATCTACTAACTCATAAGCCTCTTTTTCCAAAACTCATCTAACGATATAAGGACCTCACCACATGGCTTCGAATTTTCAAGCTCCTAGCATATCTCAATCTTGTTCATAGAGGAGAACGAGATCTCCTTCGGAGAAAACGCGAGGCTTGACATGTTTGTCATATTGGGCCTTGATGTGTTTTTTCTGAGCTTCTATGACTAGGTTAGCATCGTGTTGAGTTTCGTCTAATTGCATAAGATACAATAGATGTTCTTCCTCAGCATAAGTGTTTGGTAGGAGTTCAAAAACTAGTTGTAAAGAGGGTATCTCGCATTCAATCGGGAGAATGGCTTCCAAACCATAGACTAACCGGAAAGGTGTAAACCCAGTAGCGGACTTGACGAATGTCCGATAAGCCCACAATGATGAAAACAACATTGTGTGCCAACTTGTTTTGTGAATCCCTATCATTCGTCAGAGCATAGTTATGAGAACTTTGTTAATTAATTTGACTTGGCTGTTGGCTTGTCGGTAATAAGGCATTGAGTTTTCATGGTGAAGACCCAACTTTTCAGTGAGTTTGGACATCATGAAGTTTCTAAAGTGGCTACCGTGATTAGTGACGATAGCCTGGGGAACACCAAAACGAGCTATGATGTGATTAAAAATGAATAATGTTGCGGTCTTTCTAGTGTTGTCAAATGTCGGAATCGCCTCGGCCCATTTCGTAAAGTAATCTACGGCTACAATAATGTATCCATGCCCCCCAGCTGAGTGGGGGTGACATGTCATGAAATCGATGCCCCGTTTCGCAAAGGGACCAACGGAGACCACAGGGTGAAGAGGAGCGGGATGTTACCATATCTTATGATTATAGGTCTGGTAAGCATGGTATTTTTGGACGACGATTATGCAGTCGTTAAATAAAGAAGGCCAAAAATACCTTGCTCGTAAGATCTTCTGGGTAGTAAAATACCCAGACATATGACCACCACAGGCTCCAGAATGGTAGTCATTCAAAACTTTCTTGGCTTCGTCAAACATTAGGCAGTGTCGAAAAACTAAGTCAATCCCCCGATGATAAAGAGTATCCTCGAGGATAATATATTGACGAGCTTGGTAGCGTATTCAACATCGGTCAGTACTAGACAAAGTTGGCTGGAAAGTCTGGATTTGGAGATATATGATGATATTTCCATACCAAAGATTATCAAAGCTAATGAGGAAAAGGGATTCATCGAGTAATGAATCAACTAGTACATTTTCCGTTTCAAAATAGGGAAAGTTGCATATCAACTCAGCAAACACTAAGGACTTCTTGGACTTGGCATGTTCGAATTCCAAGTCAAACTCCTGGAGTATCACGATCCATTTGGAGTATTTTCCCCCTAGCAATTGATGTGTGAGAATGTGTTGCAGTTAGAAATCACTGTAGTCTTGCGAGAGAGGATATAGTGCTGGAAGAATTGGATGGCTTGGACAGCTACCAAGGCTAGTTTTTTGACATGTAAATACTTGGTTTCGATAGGATTTAGACTTCGACTCAAGTAATAGATAACATTTTCATCGTTAAAATCATCCTCTTGGACGAGAACCATACCAATGGTGTAGTCTGAGGCTGCAAGGTAGAAGAAATAATTGCAACTATAATCAGGGGGAAAGAGAAGCGGAGCATGTGTTAGGGACAATTTCAAAGCTTTGAAAGATTTGTTTGCGATGGTATCCCATACGAACTTAGACCCCTTTTTTAGGAGCCCCGTAAATCCATGAGCTATCTCGACGTAATTTGGGATAAAATGACGAAGAAATTTTGCTTTCCCCTGCAAACTTTGTAACTGGCGAAGTGTAGAAGGAGGAGGGAGATTAAGGATCGCCTCAACCTTTAAAGGATCTAACCTGATCCCTTGACGTGAAACAATAAATCCTAGAAGTCGACCGGATTCCACACAGAAAACACACTTGTGAGGATTCAAGCGTATACGGTAAAACCGACAGTGGACGAAAATGGCTCGGAGGTGGGTTGGATGATCAACTCGACGCATTGAGTGAGCAGGTAAATCATCCAGATATGGTTGCACGATGTGCTTGATATCATGGAAGGCATAAGACATAGCGCGTTGAAAAGTTGTGCCAACATTCTTGAGACCGAAGGGGAGTTTTCGATAGGCAAAAATGCCCCAAGGACAAATGAAAGCAGTCTTATGTTGATCCTCGGGAACAATGTTAATTTGATTATACCCGAAGGAACCATCCATCAGAGAGAAGATTTCACTTCAGGCGCAATCATCGACAATCTGATCGATGAAGGGGGTAGGAAGTTGTCTTTGGGACAAGCTTTGTTGATATCCCTATAATCAATGCATACACAGATTGTGCCTTGTTTCTTGTCGATCGAGACAAGATTGGAAACCCAGTCAGTGAGGGCCATTGGATAAATAAAGTCGTCTTTGAGAAGTTTCTCGACTTCGAGTATGATAGCAACCACTTTACATGGGTGAACTGGATGAAGGCATTGCCGGACGGGTTTAGCGTCAGGGTATGTATTGATCTCATGTATCACAAAGTTGGGGTCGATACCTGGCATTTCTTCGTAGCTCCAGGCGAAGATGTCATGAAACTCTTTGAAAAGGGACATGCAGGTGATGATTTCGTCAGGGGAACATGAAGCTCCAATATGCACATTTTCGACAATTCCAGGTTTAATGGATATGTCGAGGGGAATATTGGGTGAGATATTGCTTAAGTTCCCTTCGGAAAACACATTGTGTGTGGACTTGGGAATGGTTGAGATGACGACAACGGTCGACAAGGTCAAGATCCATTGGTAGTTGTCGATGGTATGTTGCTCCAAGAATGGGATGGAACAATGATGTCCATTGTCCCAAGGGGTGTCCTCCATGACAGACATGATCATCTCATCTATGGAAAAAATGACATGGAAAGGATCTGGGGATAACTCACTGAGAGAGGGGGTAGAATGGGTTTCCGATTGAATGGCCTGATAGGCGGATTCAACTGAACTTAATGGCATTTCATCGTCGTAACAAAGATGATCTCCAGGGTCAAGTACCATCCATGGGTCGTGAGACGTAGGAGTTTCATGAATCGAGGTGGAGATCATGTTGATTGAAGCAAGGGACGAGCGTGGAACATCAGGTGGTGGAATGGGCAAAGTACTCATTAATGAAGAGTCTTTGAGAAGGCCTACACTGACGTTCTCATAACACAGTGGGGTTTTAGCGATGAATAGTACGTTGCCAGTACGGGTATTTGAGTTAAAGAAGGCTAATTGGTCGACGGTGACTACCTTCCCTTGATGTGGGAAACATACCACATGAAAAAGGGTCGACACAACTACATGCATGGAATCGATCCAGCTACGGCCAAGCAGAAGATTGTAATCAAGAGGAGCGTCAAAGACTTCCACTTCAAATTGGACCGTTTTGCCTTCTAATGTGATGGGCAACGAAGGAAGGACACCATAGGGCTTAAACCGGAGCCATTGAAGGATTTGAGAGTGTTTTGGGATTCATTCAAAGAGGGAGAGCCAATGGCTTTCCAACAAGTAAGAGACATGACACACATCAAGGCACCGTCGTTGATAACGGTTTGACAAATGTTTTTGTTAGAGACAATCACTTGGATTTGGAACGCGAGTTGAGGGGGTAACCTTGGAATGTGATCTTCCAAGTAAAAAATTATTAAATTTGCATCCATCGGGTCGATTCCACCGATAGCTTTCAACAGTGCCTTCCGTTGTGTGGGACAACTTTGAAGGACTTCGAGGGCTGACATCGTAGAAGGTGCTTGGGCCAGATATTCAACAATGTTGTAGTTCTGGGCAACACGAACATGAGCATTGAAAGTCGATTTTTGAGTGACTCCCTTTGGGGGGGGGTCGAAGAACTGTGTCAAGGCTCAGTCATTCGAGATGAAGAGGACCATTGGTAGGTGGAGTCGCGGGAAAGGGTTGTATTAATGAAGGAGGTGGGTCATCAACCTTCTCTTTAGAGGGAGAATAATCTTTGGCTTGAGTGGTGAGTGCAATGTCGTTCTGCTTTGAATCGCCAGTATACATAAATACATAGGATGTAGTAGAAGGTGAGGGTTGGTCATGAATGACCAATTGGGCCTGTTGTGGAGACATGAAGGGTTGGGACAAAATGGTTGGAGTAGGTGGTTTTTGGGCTCCTTGAAGGAACTTAGTGACCTCGGTGCGTCATGGACAATCCTTCGTGTAGTGATCATCACCACAGATAAGACAAGGGTATTGAGGATTGCGCTTATCCCTATCATCAAAAGGTGGAGTTTTGGTTCTCTCTTCTTGAGAAGTATTTTTTTCCTCCTTATTCTTACCCCTTCCCTTTTTGGATTTGTTTTTACCGGCTGGGGTAGATTGAACTGCATTTACCTCAGAAGTCTTTCCGGTGGGAGGGGTAGGAGACGGAGAATTTTGAACATTAGAAGAAGCATGTTTGGGGTTGGTGTGTGAGGTGAAATGTGGTTAGGCATGGAAAGTGCCAATCACACCGTCGACTGCATGAGAAGTATCTAGAGTAGTTGAAGTGGCGGAAGTGGAAGGACAAGGTGCGTCAGGTAGTAAGTCATAAAGGGTACCCATTTGTGAGTAAACGAGGTCAAGGTATTGAGCACGACTTATGGTCTGCTCTTCTGTGACCACTCCACCCATGGCGATGTCTCGACCTATGTCATTCACAAATGATTTTGTGAACCACTCTGTCATCAACTGATCATGGAGTTCGAGTTTGATGAGACATTGTCTCCGTCGCCACTCATGAATGTGATCGGATATATGAGTGGCTTTGTTTTGTTTGAAAGAACTCAAAATCTCGGTCCTCGTTTCATAACAGATCGATAACTAGTAGTGGGTGAGGAAAGCCATAGCTAGGGTGTTGAATTCAGCAAAGAAACCTCGTGGTAATTCTATATACCACTTTGCAGTAGAACCTGTGAGGGTCCATTGAAAAAGACGTAAATGAATAGAGTCATCCATCAACGAGTTGGATGAGCACCAGAGGTGAAAAGTCATGAAGTGATTGTTCGGGTCCTCTCCCTCTTTGCTGTCAAATTTAGGGATGTTCGATGGTAGCTTGGCTAGTATAGCGGGCCATTGGGGAGAGTGACGAATTGGATCATTTAAAATCCTTGACAAGTCTGGGAGATCCAAAGTGGCCAAGAAGGGTAACTGTCAATTCACATGCGAGTACTGTTGGCTTTGGGGAGGAAGCCTCGTCGACAAACTAGTAGGACCATAAGTAGTCTACATATAATGTGAAGACCCAGGTAGATTCGGTGGTGGTTGTAGAGGAAAGTAGCTCATGGGATTGTATCCTTGAATAGGGATGTGAGTTTGAGAATTCGAGCCCCAAATAGGATTGGACATACTTGGATATGGTTGGCCTATAATAGGGGGTATCACGGATGCAGCTGGAAGCTGTTGCCCCCCAGTCAATTGAGGAGTATGTTGTATCATATGATTCCAATACTGGGCCAAGGATGGAGGTATGTTTTGTCTGTAAGGTAGGGTCGGTGGGGTTTGTCCTCCAATCAGGGGTTGTGTTTCAATTGGGGGCAATGTTCCAATTGGGGGTTGTGTTCCAATTGGGATTTGTATTCCAATAGGAATTTTACTGCCAAGGGGGGGTTGAGTCAAACCTCCTTGATGAAATTGTCCACCAAAAGGAATATGGTAATTTGGTGTAAATGATGAAATAGTGCCACTAGGATTAATGCTACCAGTGGAGGACGAGAAAGGACCTCCAAAAGGGGGTTGAGGAAGTGTCGGAATGAAACCGAGAAGAGAGTTCCTAGAAGAAGAGGGACCACCAGGAGTGCTAGATGGGGTTTGCGTAGGAGTGGGAATGGAAGCATTCAACGCATGGTATCCGGGCGGTAGTGTCGAGGTGACACTGGGCATTAACAGTGTGTCGATGGGGGCTTGGATAACTACGGTAATCCCGGTGTGAATACTCATAGTATCTATGTAATGGACCATTTCTATAGGGATGGTCAAGATGTGGTCAGATCGTGGGGCGTCCGTACCAGGAAAATAATAGGCACTAGTAAACAGTACTGTGTCTGGGTTAGAGGTTTCGGAGAGCACAGGTGAGACGGTGATTTCAACACCTGATCCTGCACCAAAAAGGTCCCGTCTAAAAATGCCCATAGACCAAAAAGGATCTTGGCCCTCTATTCCCAGAAAGGGTCAAATCGGTGATCCAGAAGACACAACAACTAAGTCTCCGGAATAATTCACTCTCATAATCTGTCTCTCAGAATCAGGGTGAAGTCGAAAGTCCTCTTGAGTATTGGTAATTCGGAAATGTTCTAGAGAGTCGGTTCGTTCCACTTGTGCCGTGGTAATGTCTTGGACTTCACTCTGTTGAGGAGAGCCCTCAGGTGAGCTTGTAGGCAAGGATTGAGAACCTTCCAGATGTTCTGGAGATAAACCCCGCATTCTACGTGAACTACGTGGAGGATCTATTGTGAACGAGTTACAAACTTACGAAGAAAATCTTATGGTCAACTTGGGTAAACAAACAGCACGTGCTAGTAAACAAAATCTAGAAAAAAATACCAAGCAAACAAGACCTTCTAATTCTGAAGTCACTAGTTGGTGATGAAATCCAACGTCGCAACAACGAGATGAGAAGGGGCTGGGCAAGGGTGGAAAAGTTACGCTGATGACCTACTTAACGGACTTACACCCTGGTGCAAGCTCCCACACATAATCGTGGGTATACCCTCCAAGGAGCCCGAGTGAGTGTGGCCAACGTTGATTCTAGGTACCGTGAAGACTTTCCCCTTTACAGTCACCTTGTGTAAGATCCTAGAAAGATAGGCCGCTAAGGTTACCATCGACAACAATAAAGCCTGGGGGGAAAGTTGACAATCCGATCCACATTCAAGGACAGGGTATCTAGCTCGAAATCAAATCAAGAGGCTTCCACTCATCATTGTGGGTATACCTCCAAGTGACCCTCGTAATATGTGCAATCTCTACACTGATATCAAAAAAGCAGGGTGAGTAACTCTGTCAATATCAATGCGACCTCGGGTTTGACCCTTGTGTGAGAAGGGATTCCCAGGACAAAATGTTGTAAATGGAATTTGACACTCCTTAACACAAGATGTTATTGTGTGTTTTGGGATTTGGAGAGTGTATCTCTCTACCTATTCCAAAGAGCTAGCCTAGCTAAATGTTGTTGTAATAGATCCCTAGAAAAGAGTTACTAGTTAAATTTTACAATTGCGCAATGTTATTAAGGGCTGTTGTTACTCAAAGGAAATGGAGATGAAACTGATGCTGTATGAGACTCTGACCCAATGATGCATAGATAGGAATGAAAAATATCAATTTGCGTTCAATGAATCCTATGTACGTGAGGGAAAGAGAAGTTTTCCGGACCAATCTTGAACTACGATACACAATGTCCTTTAAAATGCAATTTCAACGAATCACGCAATAATGACAATTATCTATTGTTTCTTTTTCAATAATTTCAACAATTGATTTTCAATATTTTCAAAGATGGAAATGCTTTTGAAAGAAAAATGTTTTTCACTTTTCAAAAAGGACCTACACCATGATGGTGAAAGTGAGGAAAACCAAAAACTAACGAACAAGCAATAAACAAAAACCCAAACCAATCTTCCAATGGAAATAAAAATGATTGGCAGACCAAACTAGTCTTTTCAATTGCATGAGAAAAGTAATCTTCCAAATAATGAGCAAATGAGAAAGACAAAGAATCCCAACTTTCAACCGATCATCGGTTCTTAACCAAACAAGCACTCAGATTCCAGCATCAGAGAGTATATCTTTGGCAAGAAAAGTCAAGAGATGAAAGTCTAGAAAAAGATGGATAGGAAGAGCCTTTGATTTCTGAAGACTGATCATGCACAAAATCCGAAGATAAGAAAACATCAATCAATGTTCCAAGAAGTTCTTTTCAGGCACCTATACCGATCTAGGCAGCTGAACATGCAAACATCTTGAATCCAAAATTTTGAAAAGAGGGTTCGCAGGCTATCAATGTTACACAGTGCGAGAATGGGTCATTCTCGTAGGCTATCTTTGAGTAGAGTGCGAGAACCTCACACTGGACCTAAAAGCAAAGTGCGAACTCAAAGTATTCTCACAGGCCACTGTGGGGTTCAGTGCGAGAATGTTTGAAACTAGGAAAATTTTTGGAAAAAGACAAAAAATTCGAAGGGACGTCTGGACCCAGAGGGTCTATCAGGGTGTCCTAAAGATTCAGAGATTGATAGGAATGGAGAAAGGTAAGGCAAGAGCAAATGGCCAAGGAAAAACACCAAAAACCACAAAGAAAATGGGTTGCATCCCCAGTGGAGTCACCAATTTTGTTATCGGACTAATCGATAGGTGCAAACACTAACAGATCTCCCTAGATCCACCTGGATCTAGAAAAAAATAGGACAAGACATGACTCTTTCCCTAAGTTATGACCATTGAATTAACAAGTAGGGAGGAACAAGTAACATACCTTTGTATCGCTTCCTAGGGTCTCTGTTGCTCCCGCTTTGCACCAGTGTTCTCGTGAGGTCAAGACCAAGACAACACAAACCAACCAAAGTGAAGATAGAAAAATATATTCAATCGTCAACTTATGTGTATGATCAAGGAATTACACAATAAAGTAAAAATGACTTTATGGGAAAAGGACATGCCATTGTATCATATTAATCAAAAGTAGAAGATAAAACCTGATGGCCTTGATGTCACAAGCTTCCTTTCGGTGACTCTTGGTTCCAACACACAAACTTGCTCGATCCTTGCATGAAGAAGATCTGACTCCTCTTGATAGACTTGCTAGAGTCTCCAAGCTCGTGTTCAAGCTAGGTTCTTCACACAATTCCTTCACTAATTATGCAATTAATCTTGCTTTACCTTTTCCATGAGAATCGCATCAATATATAGGGGAGGATGAGATGGTTACTTGGATGAGAATGATCCCACAATATCAGGGAAACCAGTAAAATGATAACCATTTCAAATGCCAACCCATTCTCTAGAATATTCCCTTCTAGAACCATCGAGACTTCATCTTTTTCCAATCTTGAGAACAAGTTTGCACCCTATCTATGTAGCACAGTGCGAGAAGTTCGCACCCTAGCTGAAGGCAGCCTGCGAGAATGGGTCATTCTCGCACTCTAGGATATAAGCAACCTGCGAACTCTCTTCAAAAATATGTTTTCTGGGAAGAGATGAATGTCACTTTTCTCAGGAGAAAGTTCTTGTTAGGAGCCTGAGTTCACCATCATCAATACACCATTAAGATGACCAAAGTCATGGGTAACACCATGATAGAAAGGGCATGGCATGGAGAATGCGTGTTGTTGCCAAATTTCTTTGAAGGGCCAAGAAGAGAGTCACGGGGTTAAGAGGACCCATACTTTGGAGAAAGAGGGACTTGTGATAGAGTTTGTCGGGTTCCAGCAGGGAGTTGAAGAGTCGATCTGACTCAAGTGTGTGAAAACGATCCTAGACAAGGAGGTCGCACAGCCCCAGAGGAGAGAGGGGGGTGGGGGTCTGCACCAGAATGGTTCTTTATTCGTTATTAATAATAAATTCTAATAATAATAATAAACATCACCAAAGTAAAGAAATTTGTATTTTGCGGTAACAAATTGTTTTAGTGATTGATATATGAGATTTGAAGTGTTGGATCTAACAAGAAAGTAACATTGGATTAAAAAATGAGATACAAACAGATCCAAAATGAAATATCAATGTGTTGGGTGAGGTATTATCCTCTCAAATATTCAATATAAAAGAGGTGGCATGGTTGAATTGAAAGCATGATTTCTATACATTTTAAGTAGAGAAAATACAAAATATTGGTCATGTTCTCAATCATTGGATTCAATCCTATAGGTCTATCATGTTTCAACTCAAACACCAACTTGTAGATGTATGTTAACAACATTCTTTTCTCATGCCATAATCTTTTTCATTTGTTATTCTTAAAAAACTCATTTGGGGAAGGGATCAAGGGACTAGAAGAGAAGGGAATGAGAATTTCATAACTGCAAATGATTGATCATTGATAATTGAAAGAATCTAGAAGTGAAGTGAAAATTGAAAGTGAATAAGTTGTCTACCTGTTAGTAAGTCAAATGTATTGTCTCTTTCAAGGGGGTGGGAATTGCATTGGTCAATCTCATCCCTACAATTATTATCTATGGTGTGTGTGTGTGTGTGTGTGTGTAGTGCAAGATGAGTCTTTAATTTTGTAGGGAAGGAAATTGAGTTACAAGTAGTCGTTGCTAGAATTTTTTGTTTATATTTGTTGATGCTTCTGTCGATGCTAAGATGAAGTTCAAAAAATCATCAGTTGATGAATATAGTGGTTAAATGATCACTCTTAGAGTCAATGAAATTGGATTGGTGACTACTCAAGAAACTTAAGGTGTGGAGCAACAATAAGTGCTAGTGAGAAAGTTTGTAAATCAATAATGAAAAATGGAGTGAAATGAAATGCCCGTATTGAATGGAGAAGGGAACCCATAGTGAAACCTTAACATCAATGCAGAGGAATACTTTTATGTATAATGCAAAACGAGGGTTGGCTATAATGCGAAGCAAATAGCGGCTGCAAAGGTTTTTATGCATTCGTGATAAGTAAATTCTTTTGGTTGCATGTTGTAGTGTTGCAGCTTTGTTGGACGAAGAAGTGCATTTATGGTAAGAAATTACACCGATCAATGCTACCTAAAAACTTAGTCAAAATAAGAATGATAAACAAATAATTTGAATCATTGTCCAAACTAGCAATGAAATATAGACAATGTCATCTCAAATTACTATTTTTGGACACATAGAAAATATAAAATCTCCTTTTATGTTAAACTTTGGACAATGGAAAAATGTATCCTTCAATTATATAAAAATAATAAAATTAAATTTAAAAACATGGGCATTGATGTGAATTGATTACTAATAATTCCACAAACACCAATAAAGACAATACTAAACTAATGTCATTATATTACGAGGAAAAAGATCGGTTTAGTATTTGAAGGTTTCCCTTATGAAAGGAAAGTCTTATTTAATTGGATCTATAAAAATACCATTGAAAATGAGTCTATTCCTAATAAAATTCTCTCACTTCTTTTGTTCCTATAGGGGTTGTAACTTTCAATGTATCTACAACAACAATTCATTATGCACTCCATACACCAATCAAAGAGATATTTGATTTACAAGGCTCTTGTTTAATTACCTTTCAATAAGAGATCAAGAGTGTAAAATATACCTTGGTAGATGAAATGAATTTCAGTGGAAGAAATCTATTAATAAAATTTGATTTAAGACTTTGCCAAGATTTCCCAAAAAAATCTAGTATTCCTTTTGGAGGGAGGTTAATTATATTGGTAGATGATTTGGGATAGTTTCCACATGTCATGGATAACATATATATGTATATTAAGGTCTTGCAAAATATCTATGGAAAACATTCATGATAATTATGATCCTTAATATTGTATTCTAGAAAGGCAAACAAAGGTGTGATCAAAATATTTTCCATCATTTATTGATGAATGATAGAGATGCAATGTCAACTGTAGAATACTAGAAATTACTTCTGAATCGTACAAATACTTCCTTGGTTGCTTATAAAAAAGAGTCATTTGGTAAGGCCATACATTTTTTGTGACAAGCAATTATGTATAAAAACATAATAAGCATCGTTTGAGATACCTAGATTGTTCCATTGTAGCTAGTGTTGCTACAAGAAAAAGAAGCAACTATTCTATGGAAACAAATGGGCAAGGATTGGATCCTGAGTTACTTATGGTAGTTTGAGTTAGGGTGATTCTTATATCAAACATATGGACTAATTCATGATTCATCAATGGTTCTCTTGGAGGTGTTGAACAAATTGTGTATAATAATGAAAGTTGGAGTGGCAACGATGCATGGAGTGTGGCCGATGACAACGAAAATGGCAATGGCAATTATTGTACAAGCTACCATGATCCCACCTGCTTCACTCTCATTGTATTTCAAAATGGTTGCACAAATTATCCCATTTGTTGAACTTCATATTAGTAATAGGTAATTTGTCTCTTATCATTTAGATATATATATATATATATATATATATATATATATATATATATATATATATATATATATATATATAATTAAAAATTATTGGATTAGATAATATCAACTAAAGTTTCATAAGATATTTTATCTAAGTTATTATATTTTAAATTCTAACATAAATTATTAAGAAAAATTTGATAGTCTATTTTGTAAATTACTGGAATATTCTTGTTATAAGGTAAGTAGCACTTTATTTATGTGGCAATCTTTCTTTTGTTATTTGAATTTCATCACTTAACAATTAAAATTTTTAATTAATATAAAAAATTTATCAATTTTTGAACATTTAAATAGGTTTAAAATGTTGTGGGGGTGAAAACAAAGTTTTGAAATACATAAGTTTTTTTTAATAAAAAACACAAATTATTCCTAAAAATCTAACCAAATACTATCCAAGATTTATAAATGGAGAGTTACTTCAATTGTGAATTGCGATTTTGTTTTTTGCAAATTGTCCATGACTAGATAATTTGTCCATCAAATAGAATTAAAAAATTTCCAACTTGTTACCTTAATTTTTTTAAGGTGAAAAGGGTATTGAAATCTCAAAACTTTAAATTTAATTTAAATTTAATGAAATATTTAGATGTGAAATTCCTATCTTCCTTAATACAAGCCAAGCCATTTGAGATCTAAATCCAATTAACAAAAATGCAATATTATTATTATTTATATTTGTTTTTTCTCATTTAATATTGATATAATATTGTATGTTTTTGGTTTTTATAAAATAAATAAATAAAATAAAATTATAATTATATTTTATTATTTTTTTATTTTATAAATATATATAAGTTTAAAGAAAAATATATTATTATTATTATTTGTATTTGTTTTTACTCATATAATATTGATATAATATAGTATGCATTTCCAATTTAATTTTTAGTTCTTATAAAATAAATAAATAAAATAAAATAAAATTATAATTATATTTTACTATTTTTCTATTTTATGGATATATGTAAGTTCACTATCTTTGAAGTAGAGAAAGATCTCTTTGGGATGAGGTGAGAGTTGAAACCCTAGATTTGGCCTTGGTTCTAAAAATGTTGCAGACGACGACGGATTTGGGAGGGTATTCATAAGATTTCGTTTCAAGACTACTAAGAAGTAAAGGGATGACGATAACATGGTCATGAGAGAGGTATTGAACCAAATCCCAAGGCTAATGGAATCAGAAGAGAGTAGGTTAACTTGGGAGTAAACAAATTTGTTTTTCAAATAAATTTTTGGGTTTTAATTTTGTTAGATTTTCAGGGATAATCTGAGTTTTGTATGGATCAAAGTTTTATGTATTTCAAATCCTTATCTCAGAAGTTTTTCCTTATTTTAAACCAATCCAGATGCTTAAAAAATCGATTAAAATTCGGAATTGATCAAAATTTTAAAAGCTAACCACAAAAGGACCAATAACTCGGAGGAAAGATTACTCCCAAGTTAGCCCACTGCATCAGAAGAAAGATCGAACGAGGTGGGATTTTCAGAGGTCTTTGTATCTGATGAGGACTTCGTATGAAGACATATGGACAGACGATCTTGTGTGTAGAGCCAGCAGGGGTCGTTGGATTCTCATTCATTTTATATTAATGGAGTTATAGATCATTTGGTGGTAGCACCTTTATTTTCTACGCATGCAAACACTAGAGTTACCTATCCCAAGGATAAGAAGGTAGAGTTGGCACATGTAGGTGTTAATGTGCTCGGATAAGCTCCCCTCCCGCTAATCCTTTTGTTATGAAAGGTGATGAGCATGATGTTCAGGCCAGAGATAGGAAAAATTATATTTTTCTTACGAAAGGTGGCGGAGCAGACATCTTAGGCCAGAGATAGGAAAGGTGAGGAAATGAAAATTGTGCCCAACCCTTTGACGAAGCCAAAATCAAAGTGCTGGAAATCAGGTAAAGAAAGGGAAAAAATGGGTAGAACAATCGTTGGGTTGTTATCTTAGTGAACATTAGAGGGGTTGGGAGAGCCTACAAAATTTAGCCTACAAACAAGTAGTGATTTTGCAAAATCCGGATGTAATTATTATACAGGAAACTATTTTGTGTTGGAGACAAAGCAGGGGGAATTTTCAAATCTTGCTTGAAGGATTGGTCCTTTTTTTTCTCTGATTTAGAGTGGGCCTCTCCAAGGATCTCCTTACAATGTGAAGGTCAATCTTTAGAAACACCTCCTCAAAGATATTATCATCAGGTTTGGTGGTGGTGTTGATGGATTTTGTTTTAAAGTTTTCATTCAAAGTAATAAATTTATATGAGTCATATTTTGAGCATAGTTTCCTCCCAAGAAATATGGGGATCACACAAGAAAATATTATCAAGAATGTTTTTTTTTCAAATTGGATTACAATGAATGCCCTAGTGGAAAGAAGATTTCTCAAACATCGCAAAACGAGCATAAATGAAAGGACCTATGAAAGGACCTAATCTATAAAAGGCTTGAATATTTTCTCATCTTCGAAAGTTTTATGCTAAATTCATGGGGCATTTCATTTGGGGTCTCAGAGGGCGGTTTCTCTAACCACATGCCAATCTTCCTGAAAATTGTCAATCTGGATAAGGCAAGATCCTTCCCTGTGAAATTCAATTAAGTTGGTGTCTAGGATTAATTGCACCAGAATGGAAAGTGCACAAAAGGGGTGAATTAGCAATATTCAAATGATTGTAACTTTTTTCTCAGAGCTCATAATTGAGAAAGAAAGAAATCATTGGAAATATATTGGAGAGGGGGATCCATATATCAACCCATAAAATTTATCAAGGAAGATTAATTTACAACCAACACAAAAGAAGATGTCTGGTGGCATTGGAAACTAGAAAAAATTATGCATTCTTTCCAAAACAGTGTATATATTTTGTTTAATGGAAAATATTTTGCATGCACATTTTCTAGCAGAATTTAGAGATACATGAAGGTATTTTGGTTCTTGTATAAGAAATACAACCATGGAATATTCCAAGGGTCCTACAGTCATGAAGAGGAAATTAGAGGGCTACATGTTGGCATGGGAAATGTTTATACTGAGTCTAATGGAAGAATAGGCAGGCATGAGCCTGTAAATATGAGAATATTATAGAGAGAAAGATAGAGCTATAGAGTGGATAGTGAAAATATTATGAATTCTTAGGAGGAGATACTTCAGATTTTGAATATGGTGGAGAAGCAAGTCGATAAAGACTCTGACAAAAAACCACCATCTAGTGTTAGACAAGTGACAACATCCAGATCCCATAGCATAATAGATGAGCATGGGAATGATAGGGATTCAAAGAGTATAAGTAGGATCCATCATTCCCCAGAGAAATAAACTAGAAGAGCTAGTGCAAGTTCAGGGCCAAGGAGTAGCCCAAATTGTGTCTCCTAATAGGAGACAAACGAGAAGGCCCAAGGGAGACATCTTGCAAGGTGAACTCAAGAAAATAAATCCACCAACTTTCAATGGTGAGCACAAGAATGGAGAAGAGGCTAAGGCTTGGCTTTTGTAAATGAAGAAATATTTCATTTGCATGATTATCCCTCTAGGGTAGAAACAAGAATTGCAACCTATCACTTGCAAGGAAAGGAAGTCATGTGGTGTGATCAAATTAAGCAAGAAAAAATATTTGATGAGAGGAAGGTTTCATAGAGGCATTTCAAAGGAATTTTTCAAGAGAAATATTTGTCTAAGCATTACTATGAAAGGAATATGAAGGAGTTCTTTGAACTCAATATGGGAAGCATAACAATGGATGAGTTAGAGAAGAGGTTCTTTGAATTGTTGAAGTATGTGGAGATCATAGAGGATGAGAAGGTCAAAATCCAAAGTTTTCTTAGTGGGTTACCCTCCTTCTACAGTGAAAAGATACAATATGATAACCCTATAACTTCGGAAGAGACCATAACGAGAGAAAATAATCTCTATGAGAAAAACATAGGGAGTCCAGTCTTCCAAAATATTGGAATGACAAGATGAAGGGTAAGAAAGAGAAAAGACATAAATGTTTTAAGCCGCCATTTTTCAAGAACAAATCCCAAGCAAATCAACAAGGACACTCAACTCAAAACGAACACAAGAAAACATAGTCATTTGGGAAAAGGCCAAGGAAACAACCTGTATAATGTTGGAGATGTGAGGGAAATCACTTATATAGGTGTTTCCCTCACAAATGAGAAATAATGAGAATTTTCCACAAAATTCAGGATGATGAAACAATTGAAGACATGGGAGGAAGCATGCCAAGGATTTATGTATCCTTGGACAACAAGAAAATAAAGTATCAAACCCCCATGATTGAAGTGGAAGGTAAGATTGATAATCAACCCATATCATTTTTAATTGATTATGGAGCTAGTCATAGTTACATAAATTCTAACATTGTTGAAATATTTCACTTGCAAAGCAGTAAGCATAAGAAATCTTGGTTAGTTTAGTTAGCCATAGGGGCTAAGAGGAAGATCTATGAGTTGGTTAAAGATTGTCCAATAGACATGAATGGACTAGACACAAAGGTAGATGTCAACATCATACCATTAGGTTCATATGAATGTCTAATTAGCATGGATTGGCTGGAAAAACACCATGCTATCCTAGAATTTTAAAACAAGACAACAACTTATCTTGATGAGGATGGAAATCAAGGAAAGATTGAAGGAATTCCGAGAGATATAATTGTTAGAGAAATTTTAGCCATGAAACTGAAAAAGAGTTTTAGGAAGGGATGCTAACTGTTTGCAGCCTATATGGAAGAGGCAGTTGGAGATCAAGTGGCAAGTATTGAATATCATCCCGTCTTAAAATATTTTGAATATGTTTCTAGGGAGATTCAAGGATTTCCACCAAAGAGAGACATTGATTTCTCTATTGATTTGGTGCCAGTAGTTTCCTTGGTGTCCAAGACACCTTCAAAAATAGGCACACCAGAAAGAATGAGGATTGTCCACAAAATTCAGGAGGTTGAAATAGTTGAAGACATGGGAGGAAGCATGCCAAGGATTTATGCATCCTTACACAACAATAAAAAAATTTATCAATCCCCCGTGATTGAAGTGGAAGGCAATATTGATAACCAACCCATATCAATTTTACTGGAGATATTCATAGTTACATAAACTCTAACATTGTTGAAATATTTCACTTGCAAATAAGTAAGCATAAGAAATCTTGGTTAGTTTAGTTAGCCATATGGGCTAAGAGGAAGATCTATGAGTTGGTTACAAATTTTCCAATAGACATGAATGAACTGAACACAAAGGTAGATGTCAACATCATACTATTGGGTTGATATGATTTTCTAATTGGCATGGATTAGTTGGAAAAAAACCATGCTATCCTAGATTGTTAAAAAAAGAAAACATTTTTTCTTGATGAGGATGAAAAGAAAGGAAAGATTCAAGACATTCCAAGAGATATAGCTATTAGAGAAATTTCATCCATGAAACTTAAAAAGAGTTTTAGGAAGGGATGTCAAATTTTTGTAGCCCATATGGAAGAGGAATTTGGAGATCAAGTGGGAAGTATTGAAGACCATCCTGTCTTAAAATATTTTGAAGATGTTTTTAGGGAGATTCTAGGATTTACACCAAAGAGAGACATTGATTTCTCTATTGATTTGGTGCCAGTAGTTAATAGGTGTCCAAGACATCCTACAAAATAGGCACACTAGAAAGAATGAGGATTGTCCAAAAAATTCAGGAGGGTGAAATAGTTGAATACATGGGAGGAAGCATGCCAAGGATTTATGCATCCTTGGAAAACAAGAAAACAAAGTATCAATCCCCCATGATTGAAGTGGAAGGTAAGATTGATAACCAAACCATATAAATTTTAATTGATTTTGGAGCTAGACATATTTATATAAAATCTAACATTGTTGAAAAACTTCACTTGCAAAGGAGTAAGCATAAGAAACCTTGGTTAGTTCAGTTATACATAGAGGCTAAGAGAAAGATCTATGAGTTGGTTAAATATTGTCCAATAGACATGAACGGACTTAAAACAAAGGTAGATGTCAACATCATACCATTGGGTTCATATGATTGTCTAATTGGCATGGATTGGCTGGAAAAACACCATGCTATCCTAGACTATTAAAAAAAGAAAACAACTTGCCTTGATGAGGATAGAAAGCAAGGCAAGATTCAAGGCATTCCAAGAGCTATAACTGTTAGAGAATTTCATCCATGAAACGGAAAATGATTTTTAGGAAGAGATGCCGAATTTTTGTAGCCCACATGGAAGAGGAAGATAGATATCAAGTGCCAAGTGTTGAAGACCATCGTGGCTTAAAATATTTTGAAGATGTTTTTAGGGATATTCCATAATTTCCACCAAAGAGAGACATTGATTTCTCTATTGATTTGGTGCTAGTAGTTTCCTCGGTGTCCAAGACACCTTACAAAATAGGCACACCAGAATTGAAATATTTGGATGTGCAACTTGAAGAGTTGTTAAAGAAGGCACATATACGCCCAAATGTGTCACCTTGGGGAGCCCCAATTATTTTTGTGAAAAATAAATATGGAACCTTAAGGTTATGTATTGATTTCAAGCAGCTGAATAAGGTCACAATAAAGAACAAATATCATTTTCCAATGACTGATGATATTTTTGATTAGCTGAAAGGTGCAAGAATAGTTTCCAAGGTTGAACTAATATTAGGTTATCATTAAGTGAGGATAAATAAGAATACATTAGCAAGACAACATTTATAACAAGATATGGGAATTATGAATTCACAATAGTGCCATTTGGGCTATCAAATGCCCCAATTGTTTTCATGCGCTTTATGAATGGAGTGTTCAAGGAATACTTGGACATGTTTGTAATTGTTTTCTTCAATGATATTTTGATATACTCCAACATAGAATAAGAGAATGAGAAACATTTAAGAATGGTGTTGCATGTTTTGAGAGAACATAAGTTGTATTCCAAGTTAAGTAAGTGCATATTTTTCCAAAAGAAGATTCATTACTTGGGATGTATTATTTCAGCAAACGGAATAATAGTTGATCTTCAGAAGATAGAGGCCATTAGGGATGGCCAACACCAATAAATATCACATAATTCAAATCATTTATGGGTCTTGCAAGTTATCACCGAATATTCATAAAGGGGTTTTCAAATATTGCAAGACCAATTACTTCTTTGAAAAAGAAGGGAGTGAAATTTGAATGGACCCCCAAATGTGAAAAAAAAATTCAACAATTGAAATATATTTTGACTAGTGCACCAATCTTAAATATTGCAGATGGAAATGAAGAATTTGTAGTGTGAACATATGCATGCAAGTAAGGGCTCAGTGGATTCCTCATTCAAAAGGATCATGTGGTATGCTATGAATCTCAAAAATTAAAAGAGCATGAGAAGATTTATGTTACACATGACTTGGAATTGGAAGCCATTGTTCATGCACTAAAAATGTGAAGACATTATCTCATGGGAAGAATATTTGAGTTAAGAAAAGACCATATATGTGTGAAGAATTTATTTAGAAAACCAACATTAAATGCCAGACAAAATAGGTGGTTGATGCACTCAACATAAGAGCTCATGAAGTGCATATTTCAGCCATCATTATGTTCAACACAAATTTAAAAGACAAAATTCTAGGGGTTGAAAATTCATACCAACAATTTATAAAAATAAAAGAGACATTACAACAAGGAAATTTACAACAAAAGTTCTATTATTATGAGTCGAAAGAGGATGGAATCCTCATGTAAAAAGGAAAAATATATGTGCCTAATTCAAGACAACTGGAAATATAGTGTTGAAGGAAATGCACAATGTGCCATATGTTGGGCACCCAGGATATCAGAAGAAAATTGCAGCTGTAAGAAGCCAATACTTTTGGCTAGGAATGAAGAAGGAAGTGGCTACTTACATAGCCAAGTGTCTAGAATTTCAAAAGGTAAAATAAAAGTATAGACAGCAAGTGGGGATGCTACAACCATTTCTCATTCCTAGTGGAAATGGGAAGTGGTTACAATTGATTTTATTACAAAGATGCCTAAAACAATGAAGAAGTATGATTCCATCATGGTGGTGGTAGATAAATTAACCAAGGAATCATATTTTTTTCCTATGAATATAACACACAAGGAAAGAAACATTGCAGGGATTTACATGAAGGAAGTTGTCAGGGTACATGAAGTCCCTAAGGAAATTGTTTCAGATAGAGATCCAAAATTTACATATAATTTTTGGAAAGGTTTGTTCAAGGGATTTGGGACGAATTTAAATCTCAGCACAACTTATCACTCGGAGTTGAATGAGAAAACATAAAGGACTAATAGAATCATTGAAGACATGTTTAGAATGTATGTGATGGAAAAACCATCAAAATGGTAAGATTGTATCTACTTAGTGGAATTCACTTACAATAATGGGTATCAAGACTAATTAAAGATGAGCCCATTTGAAGCCTTGTATGGAAGGAAATGTAGCACACCAGTGAGTTGGGATAACCTAGCAGACAAAGCCATCATTCGTCCATAATATTAATGTTGGATAGTTGGTTTGGACAATTGGTTTTCATTGATGTCAACCCTTAGAGAGGCCCAAAGACATTGGATATATGATTGACATTTGTATGATCAAGATTGATGGTGAGTTAGTTGGGTTCATTTTATGTAGTCTACATGAAGCCCTAGAGGTGTTGTTATGGGACTCAGAGTTGATTGAGGAATATGGACATGAAGGATAGTTGAATTGCATGTAACAATATCATGGATGGATAGTACATGTAGTTCCTTTTTTGGTGATATGTGGTATGCCACGTGGTCCCTCATGGTGAGGGATATATGGCCTTGTAAAGTTGGAAGCTATGAAGAATGGTAAAGAAGCCCTAGTTGGGCATGTCATCCGCTCATTTTTGAGTGACATGTATCACTCCCATTTTGTGACACATCAACATCTATGGCATTATATGACGTTAGGTGCCACGTCACTCTGGGTCTGTACTACTCCGGAAGTAATTCATGCTTCACAATCCAAAACTTCTGAAACCCAAAGTGTCGAAACATGTGGTACACTCATCATTCATGACATGTTGTTGGCATAAGGGCAAACCCAGGGTTCAACACTTCAACAACGCACCAACAAAACCCTAACTACCATCACTTTCAGCAACATGTGCGAAGCAGATGAAGCCTCACCTGAGGTAGAGATAGGGGGGGTTGCAAGCCTCAAGTGTCTACAACCTAGCAGGGACACAGATCTGTGATCACAATACTTAACAAAGCACTTAGAAATTAACATTCATTAGTCTTTTAACCCTTATCCACATCAAATTTTTAACCCTTGTTACAGAATAACGCAATATTACTCAAGATCTAGGCATATCTAACCATTAGCACATAACATCAGAGTATATCTAGCATTCCTTGATATATAGAGAACTGAGCATCAATGTATTAAGAAATTACATACATAAACAACATAAACAACATATCACAAAGCACATCGACACAGGATATATGTGGTTCACCCTAGTGTTGGTCTATGTCCACCAACTCTTATTCTCTTCTTTATTAGTCTCTTCAATCTCCTTACATTCACCAAGCCACGAAGCCAACTCTGCCTATGATAGGAAATTTTCACAAACCTCGCTAGATCCTCCTTCCCCAGTTATATCCAAGCACCGAGCCTTTACACAGTCTGTGCACAAAGAACTTACAAAATGCTTGCACTTAGCTTTGCAAGCCCTAACATATTCATGCACTAATCCAAACACCACTTAGACTTTGCAAATAGCTAACCAGAACTACTTCTTACAATGCCTAGCAACTTATTTATACATTAAAAAAGGGGGCTGAACATGGGTAAGACCCATGGGCCAACATCCCATACCCATTACATAAACCCTAAAACCCAAAAATCCCACAAAAAGGGTGAGATCCCATGAGCTCCACTTTTCTTGGGTGCTCCATCTTCGACCAATCTGTCGAAGTCCCAAAAATGGTCAAACACAACAAATGTTCTCCCAAAACTTGGTTCTAGGGCCAACAGGCCCCCGAAACTCACCTATGACTCATCCTGAGTCACTTTGATCTGGGCAATATTGCTTCGAAGGCCTCGAGCTTAGCTCAAGCTGCCTCGACTTGCTGCTTTGTCAGAGCCTTCTACATAGAAAACTCTTGAATGACTTGCTCGGTGATAGGCCCTTCCAGGCATTGTTCCATTGCTGCGACCACCTGTTCCAACTGTGATCCTTGTCCCTCAATTTCTTCAAAGAGGGTGCAGGCTTCGTCCTGCACCATCTAGAGTCGTTGTGTCACCTCCATCATTCTTCTCTAGATAGCAATGACCTATTGTTGAACTGCGCGTTGTTCCTGTGATCTCTTCATATTCTCAAAAGTCATAAGCTTCTTCAGCTGTGCTTGCATGGTTGATGCGTTTTGCTTTGCCTCCTGGAGTTGTGCCTCCAATATCCTCATCTCTGGGTCTTCTACCTGACACTCATAGGTTTGTGTGCTTCATTTACTGAGTTTCTTACATCCTAAATCCAACGCCTTGATTCTTTCGATTTCTCTCCTAGTAGTTTATTCCCCTTGATATCGCACTTCTTGTGGAGTGATCAACACTGCTTGTAGCTCTAACTCTACTACTCTTGCTTGAAGTTGTTGAATAGCCTTATCGAGCTTCCCCACTTAGCTCTCAGTTGTCTCTTCTTCCATCTGACCCAATCCTGGCACAGAGCGAAGTGCTCTAGTTACTACCTCTCTAACCCTCATCTGCTCCACAACCAACTAGTTTTTCTCTTTCTGGATCTGCTCTCTGTCTTCTTCAAAATTTTCTCTAAGGTCATCTTTCTCTTGTTATGCAACCTGACGTTGCTATAGGGATTCCTCCTTTTCTTTCTTCAAGGCCTCTATGGCCTGCTCTTTATTCTCAAAAGTCATAAGCTTCTTCAGCTGTGCTTGCATGGTTGATGCGTTTTGCTTTGCCTCCTGGAGTTGTGCCTCCAATATCCTCATCTCTGGGTCTTCTACCTGACACTCATAGGTTTGTGTGCTTCATTTACTGAGTTTCTTACATCCTAAATCCAACGCCTTGATTCTTTCGATTTCTCTCCTAGTAGTTTATTCCCCTTGATATCGCACTTCTTGTGGAGTGATCAACACTGCTTGTAGCTCTAACTCTACTACTCTTGCTTGAAGTTGTTGAATAGCCTTATCGAGCTTCCCCACTTAGCTCTCAGTTGTCTCTTCTTCCATCTGACCCAATCCTGGCACAGAGCGAAGTGCTCTAGTTACTACCTCTCTAACCCTCATCTGCTCCACAACCAACTAGTTTTTCTCTTTCTGGATCTGCTCTCTGTCTTCTTCAAAATTTTCTCTAAGGTCATCTTTCTCTTGTTATGCAACCTGACGTTGCTATAGGGATTCCTCCTTTTCTTTCTTCAAGGCCTCTATGGCCTGCTCTTTTTCTTCCTGTACTCAATGAAGCCGAGCTTCTATATCATCTGATATCCGTCGTAGTTGGGTGGGATCATCCCCCAATTCTATAGCTTCTAATGACGATGGTGCAGTAGACAATGTGCGGCTCGAATAGAGGGATTGTTATACCCCCTTCAACTCCACCTCGATTTTTTCATACATTGTCTCCTGCTTTTCTTTGTTTCACTACAATATATCCTCTGAATCATCTACTACAAATGCGATGATGAGGTCAATATCATCCACTGTGAGCAAATTCTATGACTGAGGCTTATTGGCTCATGACTTCTTTTGCGCTAAGGCTTTCTTTGTAGAAACCTTCCTTTTCTTTGATGTCTTCGCCTATGTAAGGGGATCTTTTAGCAGTGTCACATTACCCTCTTCTTGATTGTCTTCTTCCCCTCCCTCTTCTTGGTTTACTTCATCACCTCCTCCTCCTACAGGTGAGTCAGGCGCAGTTTCCTTCGATGAGTTGTTTATCTCCTGAACTTCTTCCTTATTTTTATTTTTCTTAGCATTGTGCAGTCCATTACACTCAGTCCTGGTGACCATAGGACTTCCAATGAGGTCGGGGTCGGAGATTTCTGCATATCCAACTAGCACAAGGAATTCTGCAGGCCATTCCTTGGTTATCTCCTCCATATCTTCCTCAGTCAATTTGTAGTAAGACTGCAACTCCTCCTTGTTTTCATCCCCATGCATGGTGATATATATGAAGTGTTGGTCTGCACAGAACTTCTTGAGTGGCCTGAACCTATGGAGTGTATTCGGTGTCATTTGGGGGAAGGAATCAATGGTGCGTGTGAGTTGTAGGTAGTAGGTGTGGAAGACAAAATTCAACTGCCATTGCTTCGCCATACCACTTGTATACCATAAGGTGGTGAAGCTCACAACCACTGGTTTTGATGGCTTGACTTCTAGGAATTTCACTCCCTCTGGCATCTCCCAAGTGGCAAATGCTATAAGAATGAGTAACCAGCTGAAGTGGAATTCATAGCCTTTGTCATGCACTTCATGACAGTCCTTCTCCAACTTGTTGACAAGGTATCTCACCCAATTCATCTGCATGCCCTCGATGCACTTCCCTGTGAGGTCGATGATGAACCTTATAACATGCGTTGGTCAGTTCTTACTGATGAACTTGCCAGCGATCAACTGAAAACATAGGCACACTATGCCATATTGGATGGCAGATACCTTGTAGCCTTGCTTCCCCTTCTCCACAATGCCATAGGTTTCCTTTATACGATTTGTCAGGGAGCGATCTGCAGCCTTCGTTGGATAGAATTGGTGAGGGTCTGGTCCCTATATGCTCAATCTAGTGATCATGTGGATCAACACTAGATCCATAGTCACGCACTTGTCTAACCAAAGATAACCTCCATGGTAGCATGATAGGAGGATTTTAACGCACACGTTAACCTCCTGATATCTACCGAAGTGGGGTATCTTGATCACATTGAGGATCATGGACCTCACAATATCCTTGATCCATGGTTGGGGAACTATCTTCGGCTACTTCCTAGTTGTCTTCGTCAGGTAGCGATGTGGTGCGAGAATCACATAATTCTTTATGTCATCGAGGTTGAAATCGTTGATCTTAATATCAGGGATCAGTCCTAGCTATGGTTCGACTGTGCGTATCCCCTTTGGGAGGTACGAAGTGATGAGCATGTAATTGAAGTCACGCCAGACGTTGCCGCGACTAACCGCACCAGCTATAGGTGGGATGTAGTCAGGCAAGACTGTCGAGATCAACTTCGCATTCGCCAGGTTGTCACGGTGCTTGCTTCTCTTCTTTGTCGCAATTCAGGATGGCCCAGGTCGATGTTCAGTCAAGGGGGATTCTTTCAATCCTCGCATTGATGAGGCTTGTACTCCTACAAACATAACTTTCTGATCCATAAGGTCTATTAGGATCTCCTCCATAGACTTCTCTATTGCGCTACGTTTGCCCGACATACACGCTCGTCATCAAATCACTCGGGTAGGCGAATAGACACTCAAGGTAAGAAAAATGGGTGGTGAGGTCTCAAAAGCACAAAGCGATAGAAATCAGTTCTCTTTTAGCTCAGATAATCTCAGTTTTCAAAAAGTGGTCTTGGTGTAACATGTGACGGATTAAATAAACAACATCGTAATGGATTTCTCCAACAGGTCGAAATGMCTTAATAAATACAATTCCATCTGTTATGGTGTTGTCTTAATGGTATCATGGTGATATTTTCTACAATAAATTTGTTTCTAACTGTTCTACAGCATCCTTCTAATGGTCAGGATGCCTCCAAYGGTCATATAGCTTCGTCGTGGTGGAGTACCATTTTGCGTTGTTTTGCTATTCCAACGATGTTCAATTTCTGCAAGCCTGCTTCCTGCGAAGTCTTCACTAGAACCTCCTACAGTCTTTCTAACTTTTCTTTCTTCTTACTGATATTTTTGGCCTTCTTCCCTGTGATCTGAGTTTCGGGATTCCTCTTTCCATTTGTATTCTTATCTTCTCTTAGTATAGTAACTTCGTAATGTTGATGTTCTCTCAAAATTTATGCATGAACTATCTCTTCTATTACTACTTCTAGGGTAGGTTCTTTTCTCTCATGCATGGATAGGTTATTTAAGCCTTCTTTCGTTCTTTCAACTTCGACAGCTAAGTCTCTGGTCCTCAGTTTCTTTCAACAATGCCAACTAAGTCTCTGGTATTGTGCCTCCAATGACACACCAAGTGGATTAAGACTTTTCCACATTTGCAGGTGTGTATAAGGATGAAAAAATATTTTCCGCCACTGCCAGGGATAAGTCTTTTACCCTTGCACTAAACAACTTAACTAATTTATTCTTTTAAAACTAAGTAATAAATTTTTTCCCTAAATTTTTTTAACTTGGGTTGGTTTTTCATTGTTTGCTTACTCTCCAAGTGGTGACTCCATTGGAAAAATATTTGAAGCATACTACTAGGAGCACTTTACAAGGATTTATTTACTGTTTTCTTGAGCCTGAACGGGTTTATAGGAGGAGACTAAATTGCCTTGCTCCTCGTATTCTACTTGAAAGTCTTGGAGAAGAAGTAGTCTTTGATATCCAATTCTCGTTTAAACAAAATAATAAACCAATTGTTAATAATAAAACAACTAATCCTAATGTATTCATGAGTTCTTTACTAAGGTATTTGAGTTTTGCAGCAATTCAAGGTGCTCCTCATGCAATTCCTGACAAATCCATTGAGAAGTTGCCTTGTTTTCAGGGAAACAATGTTGTTAGTGTCCATGCTCACATTTTGAATTTTGACTTGTGTATATTGAAGTGTTGTCGTGGGCATGGTGAAGAGGACATAAATATGAATTCTTTTTTTTTATATTATTTAGAGGGGGATGCTATTAAATGGTTTTCATAACAAGATCCCAACAAGTTTAGCACCCTAGCTGAAATTTTCTAAGATTTTAGAGAAAGGCGGGGTGATAAAAAAGAAAACATATTTTTACTAATTGCCCTTAGCTCAAGTTAAAAAAGGAAAATGAAACCATGGATGAATTTAACAAAAGATTTAATGACTTGGTGAAAATTCGTATTACAACAATTAAGCCTTCAGATACTGCAATTTTAATTTATTGCATGGAAACCTTTGAGGGATAAATGAGATATCAACTAAGGGATAAGGATCCTCAAACTATTAAGGATGCACAAGCTTTTGCAGTGAGGATTGATAAAAACATGTAGGATGCTAGGAAGTCAAATATTCCTGGTTTTTCTAGAGGTTCTTCTTCCAAGAATGTCGAGGAAAGGAAGAATAAAGTATAGGGCCAAGAGTCGTTTAGTGATGGAACTAAGGAGTTGAATCAATTGATCAAAAAAATGGAAGTAAACCATGCCGATCAAATTAATGATTTACAAAATAGATTGATCACTATGGAGAGGGCACAAGCTAATAGAACTCATCATAATCCAAATGATAAGTGGCCAAAGATACCCCCTCCACATGATCAAAGGCCACTTAATCCTTTTGATTCCACCTACTTGGTAGATCATCAAGCCATACCTTGTTGTAGGCCTTGCGGTGAATTTCATGAGGAAATGACTTGTCTAGTTTTTCTTGAAGGTTGTGATGAAGAATATTATTGTAATTCAGGAAATGAATAGGTTAATATGTGTGGTATAAAGTTTTATCACTCCAAGGGTCACTCAAGTTTGTAGGTTGAGTAATCTTGGTAACTTAATCATAATGATTAAAGATGTATTTTAAAGCTGGATCAAAGATGAACAATTCACACTCATTCATTCACACAAGGCAGTTTGAACATATCTAGACAAAATAAGGCCTTCAAGAGCTATTGATGAGATGGTTTCTATAATTAAGGTGGATGGAGAATGCTAAACATACCAACATTACATATATTGACAACACATGTAAAAGGTCAGATATAACCAGCAGAGGGATTGTGATCCTTTATTTATCAATGCAGATATAATATGACAAACATCAATCATTAAATAATCAAAGAAATGAACATGAAATTCAAACCACAAGTACAGAATAAGAAAGAGAGACGGGGATCTGAGAAATATCAATGAAAGAGACTTATCATTCCAGAATATATATCAATATTTTACATCAAAAGCGTACAATAGATTCTTCAATCTTGAACCCCTCAGAAAGATGCCTCAATGGGCTTAAATAAGATTTACAAACTTTGACTAAGATCCTCAATTACTGGATCTGAAAGACACATATCAAATCAAATCTAAACTGATGTACAGTGATAGGATGAGATCCTATTATTTAGGGATAGGTATCCCATTCGAATTCCCACTATCTCCTCTTGAGCTACCTCATGGCTGTAGAAACTCTTTACTGCATCTTAGCTAAAACTTGGAGTCATGATTCATCCTTTTATGAAATAAAATTAGGTCAACCCTTGAGAAAAATGTTACATGCAGAAAGCTATCGAGTTGGTAGTGAATTGCATGGAGAAAACACAGTCTACACTACAAACTCATGTAGTTGCCTGCTTTGTCCAAAATCTTTAAAATTAATTGCAAAATTCTTTTTGAAATGGAGAACCTGTCTCAAAAAAGCAAATATCATTGCCAATTACTAATCCTATTGAGACTACTCAGACTTCATCTCAATAACCATACCATACATGTATCTTTTAAGGTAGTTTCCATACTTTCATTAATCTTCAAAACATTAACTCATCATTGGTCAGCAGTCACATATAACCTTAAAACATCTTTGAATCAATCATCATGCTTGGGATAACTTGAAGAAGTAATCTCTTTCAAGAAGATAGCCAAATTCTTCTTGCTAAGCATATTCTTGGCCAAATATAAGTGTTCTTCTAGTTTTCTATTTTCTGCTCTTAGACTGAGGCTTTGTTTGTATATATCTACCAACTGCTTCCTCTGAATCATCTTTCTCCTAATGTTATTCTTCAACTAGTTACATTCCCCTGTGAGTTCATCTATTTGGCTTGACAATTGTCTACCAAGTGTGATCTTCTCCTAATGTAACCTCTGATTCTTGTCCTGAACTTCCTTGAGCTACCTGTCTGCATATTTGAACAATTGAGCCCAATTCTCTCTAGGTCCTTTCTTTGTCTCTGGGGATGAGTCTGGTGGAGATTCACTCAACTGAACTATGGCTTCCAATGCTTCTTTTTCAACAGAGGAGACTTTAAATATTGATAACCTATCTCTAGGTTTTACTACATCACTACTTGGAAGAGACTCCTCTGATAAAACAATATTCCTCCTTGATGACGTTCTAAGAGTTGGTGCATCAACTCTTTCTTTGATAGTTGGAGTATTATCTTAAATTTCTATAGGGGGAAGCTCCACAAGAGGCTATGTTTGATCTTCAACAACAAATTCTTGAGACTTTCCTTTCCTCTTATCTCTTTTGTAGACTTGGACAAGTAAGGGTCTTTGTGGAATAAGGTCTTGAGGAGACTGAGGTGTATCAGATGTAGAGGGAACAATATAAGAAGAAGGCTGAGCTATTTCAAGTATAGGAGCAGAAGGGAAAGAATCTTGTGCTACTTGAAATGAGGGATCAGAGGGGGAAGCAGATTGTTGTATCTCAAATGATGGGACAAAGGAGGCAATAGGAGGTGTTGTAGTCTTCTTCTTAGGGGTTTTGAGTTTTGAAGGAGAAGGAGGATAATCAATTTGATAATTTGATACAAATAAGAAGGTGGGCCAATCCTTCCTTTCCCTTTTCAATTGTTCAAGGAATATGAGATTTATTAAGGCATGGTGAAAAATAGACTTTTGAAGCTTATCGGGTTTTCTTTGTGCAAATGAAATCCTCTTTTGCAAGATCATGAAAAGGAAATAGGGTAATTCTATCTCTTTCTTACCAGTGAAATAAAGAAGGAGCTTGAAATAGTATTGCAGAACCTAGTTGTATCTTTCTTCACAAGTGAAAAACCTCTGAATGATGAAGAGAAGATTTTCATATTCCTCTATTAGCCACTTCCTTGGCACTCCATTTACTAAATTAGGTCTGAGCATATCTTGGCACCTCTATTCTTTTTCAATTCTCTTTTCTTTGAACCATTGTTCCCCTATTATAGGGATCTTTGTTACTTATACAATTAGATCCACTATCACATGGATTTATAAGGGACCAACCTTTATCTTGCCAATCTTGTAGTTATGCATAAAATCCCTAGAAACCTCCAGGTGATGCCCTTCAAGTGTATTGCATAATATCCATCACCCCATGTTCTTGAATGAGTCCACATGGTTGGAAATTTTCTCGATCAGAGTGATCTCAATGGGATCAAATATGACCAAAGAGCCTGACCACTTTCTGGGAATAGGATCCTTTCTTGTAGCCATCGTTGTATAGACACCTGATTATGGAAAATTCTATACCAATATGATTAGAAGCAACTGAAAAGCTAAAAGATGTGATTTCAAACCTTGATAACTCCTTTGATGGCGAGATGCAACTGTAGAAGAGACCTTCAACTATTTGATCATGATCTAAGAACTCAGAAAACACCTTCTTGATATAGTTTTTTCCTTGGAACTTTTCAAAATTCAAAACAGGGTTTCCCCCCCGAGTTGGTAGCGTGCCTTATGTTGAAATGATGATTTCCATTGACAATATTGGCTGAGTTGGTAGCGTTCTCAGTACAAAAGTACCCAGATGCACTACAAACTCGTAGTCATGAAGGAAAATGATAGACAAAAAGTCAAATAATGTTTTGAGAGATATATGATGACTTATAATGGACAAAAACTGATTTATATGACCCATGACTCACCCTTAGGAAACAAATGACTTATCTTTTGACCAATATGACCTAGGACAATGACCATTACAACAACTTAGTCATTTATTAAACTTATGTGACATGAAAATTGATGACTATACTCACTGAAGGGAACACTTTATTAAATGACTAAAGATACAAAAAACTCAACTTATCACCTAAGACAAAAATAAAATGAATTTTATTGGGAGATAACATAAAGTATAATGTTGGAATCCATGATTGGATGGAATTTGTTGAACAAGGTAGTAGTGAAAGTTGCATGAGTAATGTTGTTTATAAGGAAACTAAAAATTTAGGGCCTAAGCCCAGTCCCCAATAAGTTTCAGAAATGGATAAGTATAGAGGCATTACCTACCAAAGGAATGGAAACAGAAATCAATATAGGAATCAAGAAAACATTCCCAGGGTAGTTCAAACCCCTCCTAAATCAAATGTGCATGAAAATTCAGATTTAACTATTGATTTAGGAGGATGGTTAAGTAATGCAAAAATGTTGGTTCCTGTGTAAAAAATAATGAAGATCCCTTCTCAAACAGAAAAGTTGCTTAAATACATAGAATATCCTCCTCGGAATATTGTTGATAGATATCCAATTATAGATTACCAAGATGCACCAATAATTTTGCAGAATTGGGATAGGGGGGGTGAAAGGAATCAACCTTTTTTCCTTTCTCGACTTGTGAAAAATAGAGTCCTTCATAATTGCATGCTTGACTCAAGGGCTAGTTCAAATGTTATGACTAAGAATGTAATGGAGAAATTAAACTTAAGGATATCTAGACCTTACCATAACATTTGTCCCATGTAAAATAAAATGATTAAAGTGCACAGATTCATTAAGAGTTTGCAAGTACACTTGGTTGTTTTCCCATACATCATGGAAATGGATATAGTTGTAATAGATGTACGTGATGCTTGGGGAATGTTTCTTTCAAGGAAGACAACTACAGATTTGGGGGGTAATTTACAAATCGATTTAACTTATGCTATCATCCCTACTCCATATGGAAATACTTTTAAGTTGAATAGAGAATTGGAAAGGAGGTATCATGTTGAAGACCCCATAAATACTAGGAATGAGTTAAAGTATAGAGAGGATGATCTTGGTAACTATGCTATTTTGTCTAACACTATAGTACCTTTAGAAGAATAAGTTAGAGAAGATAGAGTTGATGAGATTTGGTATATACATTTTGATGGTGCTTTTTCTAGAGCTGGAAAAGGTGTTGGAATAGTCATTCAATCTCCAAATGGTCAAGAATTTAAGTTTGCTTATATATTGGAGTTTGATGCAACTAATAATGTGGCTGAATATGAGGCTTTGTTGCTTGGTTTATAGGTTTGAAAAGACATGTCTGTCAAATGTTTGAATATCAATGGAGGCTCAGATTTAGTCATTAAACAACTTAAGAATAAGTTTTCTTGCAAGTCAAAAAGATTGAAAAAATATATGAATGCAATATGGGACTCCATTGAAGATATTGACTCTTTGAATCTTATTGCAATTCCTAGGGAACAAAATTCTAAGGAAGATGAGCTAGGTTTATCTACTTCCACTCTTCAGATTTCCCATGATTTTATTAAAGAGAATATTCCAGTGGAAGTTATTTTTAGACCCTCAGTTCCAGATAATCTGGATCATTGGAAAAAAAAATATGATGATAAACAGGTTATTAGATTGTTTACTCAAATAAAAGAATTTTTTTAATTTTATATCAATGAGAAATATGAGGGTTGTAATTACACAGATAATGACAATAAGGTTAATCCAGTTCCTAGGCACCTTATTGCACAAGAAAGTTTTTTTGATAGACAAGATGACCACAAGAATAAGGAAGAATCAGATGCAAAACCATGTGACCACTTGGAGATCAACATAGGAAATGATAAAGAGACTAGGATGGTGAAAGTAGGTAAAAGCACCCCTATAGAAGAAAGAAATGAAATTATCAAGTTATTAAAAGAATATAGGGATGTTTTGGATTTCATTTCTGATGAACTCAAGGATTTATAGGGAAGATGCGATTCATCGTATGATTCCTTTGAAGGAAGATATGAATCCCTTTAGATAGAAATTGAGGTAGATTAACCCAAAGTTATCTCCTTTGGTTCAAGAGGAGTTACCTAAAATGTTAGCAGCATGAATAATAGCCCAAACTAGACATTCTTCATGGTGTTCAAACTTGGTTGTTTATAGGAAGAATAATGGTAAAATAAGGTTGTGTATAGATTTCAGAAACTTAAATATTGCATGCACAATGGAAAATTATTCTCTCCCAAGATGGAAACATTTTTACAAAGGGTAACATGATCAGGAATGATTTCAATGCTTGATGGATCTGCAGGATATAATCAAATCAGAGTTAAGGAGGAAGATATGAATAAGACTACATTCACTACTCCATGGGTGTACCATACCTGACCACCCAGAGGTCGGTCTATGTTACGTTAAACATGATGCAACACACCCAACCACCCGCAAGCTAGGCATGTTGCAGTCCCAAGACTCAGTTATCTGATCTCTAATTTGGAAACAAAGGGTTTCACAACAATGTTAGAAGCATGCACACCACATGCATAAGACAAGATCCATGTCACATCATAAAAGAGATAAACAACGTGCCATGCACAACAAATAACCAACAGACAGGCACATTAGAATACATATCTCAGAGATAATTAAATACACAGAGGAATACATTAAACAAAAAACACAAAGAGAAATTATATTTGCAAGTAAATGTTCACCAACTGGCTGCAGACCAAGGACGTTCCTCCCAACCATAGATGTCGTTGTTCATTTACTCTCAACAGTAGATCACCCATGAGCCAGGGCTATGAATCCACAAGGATGGGTCCTAGACCAAGTCTAAATACACAGTAGTTGGAAAAGTAGCTCTCAGGTTTACCAACCTCATAGCAATCCTAATTTCCATCTATCTTTCCCCCTCATCCTACACAACCCCAAGAAATGAACACCTTTCTCTGCCATGCAGTCCCTTAGTTTGTTCCATTTCTCTCCAGGGCTCCAGTGCTACTAGTCAGGAAATATCCCTACTAGAAATTACAAGGACTCTCAACTGTGGAAAGTTCCATCTGAAGTGCCATCAATTTTATGCACACAGGCATCGATTCCCTCCTGGAATGATCAATAAATCATTACATCCATTCAACGCTAGTTCTTCTCTTCCTGCCATTCATTTCCATGCTTATCCCAAGAGCACATGAACTAGCAATAGTGAGTGAAGGGGAAGAATAACGATTGAACCGATGAGAAGAGGATGAACCAAGGGAAGAAGGACCCTAAAACATCCCCCAAAGGGATGTTTAAATAATTACATGAAGACAAGATCCACATGGACTCCCTCCCAAGAAGATCATGTAACCCCCTCTTCTCCATAAAATCAATTATGGGTAAATAAAATAATAATAACAAGACTAATCCCCTCAAGCCCCCTCTCTCAACGAATCATAGCCCCCTATCTATTTTTTCCTTATTGGCCTTGCAGCCGATGGTGTATTTTATTAATGTATAGGAAGTGTTACATTTCCTAGGAACTCTGGCCCCTTTTCAACTTTACCGGCTCACCATTCTAAATAATATTTACATAATACATTATAGTTTGTAAGGGTTAGAACCAGGATGTTACATCCCCCTCCCCTTATTTTGGCACTGTCCTTAGTGCACAACGCCATTCCAATGTTATTAATATTACAATTCCAAGCCCTCTGGCCTTAATTCACACAGGCAATCCAACCCAATCTTATATACATAGGCACTCTGGCCTAAAACATGTATGAATAGGCATTTCGACCCAAAAAGTGTATGATGATATTCATAATTTATATTTCTGGCAACAGTTCCAACCAACAATCTCTCCTTCCCCCTCAACCCTACACAACCCAAAGAAATGAACCCCTTTCTCTACCATGGAGTCCCTCATGTTGTTCCACTTCTCCCCGGCTTCAGTGCACTCGGCCAGGAATTTCTAGAGTTATGGGTTCCAGAACTCTAGTTGTAGCAAGTCTTGTTGATGGGCCCTAAATCCCTTGACTCAAAAACAGGGATCAAACCCACCACCGAGGCCCTATTAGACTCTGCACCGTTTAATATGGAATGATTCTCCAGATCTTGCGATCCGACCAGTTTATCGATGGGCTTTGTGTTTTCTTGTGAAGGCTCTCCCTTCAGTTAGGACAATTATTTTTCTGTATTTCTCTTGGGTGGGGCTAGTATGAGAGATGCAAGCCAATATAAATCAACTTGAAAAATAACAGGAAAAAAGTTTTAACTATTGGGAAGAGGTCGAGCTTGGGGTAACTCACTGCTCAAACATGTAGACAATGATCCTATGCCAAAGGGCCTAGTACTAATACATTAACCAAATGAGCATCCAATTACTGTCTGAGAGAAACTAATTAACAGAAAGAAAACACATATGTAATTAGGATCACAAAAAGAAAAATAATTCATCTACCATAACATTCATCACATAACAATACAATGATTTGTCTTCCTCATTAAGCAACGAACATCAAAACATTGCACCAGGTAACTTGACAAAAGAATTAATTTCTCTTACTCATTTACTGCATCATTCATGGAATGGGATAGGAAGTGATTCTTCTCCAACTCCAATCACATACATATGATGAAAATAGCTTCCCTTTGGTCCAGAAGGACTTTTCAATTCATAGCAGTCTCAAAATAATTATCAACAACCAAAAAGAAAGAGTTCTTACAATAACCATCGACCCTGTTCATTGGTCGATGTCTCTATTTACAATATAAAGTTTTAACTGTAATTAACAGCTAAATATAATTTGATCCAAACAAAAATCGCCATGTGGCATGGTCATTCAATAGTTTCTTTAATAGTCCACCCGAGATGTCTATTGAAAGGGGTGAATTCTTTCATATTCAGACCAATTGATAAACAGATCATCATAGGTTTGAGTCCAGGGGAACCTGTGTTGTTCCATAGTGGCATCATATACTCCTCTGATATCCACTGCATGCACTCGGTACTTCACCAAACTGGATTTCATTTTTTGAAGCATGGTTGGATCTCTGATCAGGTGTTTTGTGAATTGTTGCACTTGCCCTGGCTTTGCATTGGTGACCTTTGCGCACTCTTCGGCCCATAGCAAGTTTTTCTCGAAATGTATCTTGAACACATCGCTCAGGTTGATAAATTCATCTGGAGTGTCGAACTCGGAGAGATCGACATTCTTCATCACTTTATTAATTTTACCCCATTGTTTCTAGCACTTGGCTGATTGCTCTTGGATTTCTCGATGTGGGTCCCGGGACATCTTAGCCCAGTACTCAGTAGATTTCTTCATGCGGTCGAGACTACGTTTTCCTACCAACCGAATTCCATGTATTTCCTTTTCAGACTAGTGTGATTTACCCGCTTCGGGAGTACTTAGTAAACGTGGGTTGTCTGTTGGATGACTAGCCATGCATGTGGACCATTACGAATCTGTAGGTTGTTTGAAATACTATAGAGCTTATATATTCAGCCATTCATTCTCATGTTCTCCTTCTAGCGCCAATTCTATTGATGGGCCCTAAATCCCTTAACTCAACAGTAGGAACCAAACCCGCCACCGAGGCCCGATTAGACTCTGCAGCGTTTAAGATGGAATGGTTCTCCAGATATTGCGATCTGGCCAGTTTATTGATGGGCTTTGTGTTTTCTTGTGAAGGCTCTCCCTTCAGTTAGGAAATTTATTTTTCTATATTTCTATTTGGTGGGGCTGGTATGAGAGATCCAAGCCAATATAAACCAACTTGACAAATAACAGGAAAAAAAATTTAACTATTGGGAAGAGGTCAAGCTTGGGATAACCCACTGCTCAAACATGCAGACAATGATCCTATGCCAAAGGGCCTAGTACTAATACATTAACCAAATGAGCATCCAATTACTGTTTGAGAGAAACTAATTAACATAAAGAAAACACATATGTAATCAGGATCACAGTAAGCAAAATAATTCATCTACCATAACATTCATCACATAACAACACAACGATTTATCTTCATCATTAAGCAAAGAATATCAAAACATTTCACCAGATAACCTGACAAAAAATTAATTGCTCTTACTCATTTACTGCACCATTCATGGAACATGATAGGAAGTAATTCTTCTCCAACTCCAATCACATACATTTGATGAAAATAGCTTGTCTTTGGTCCAGAAGGACTTCCCAATTCATAGCAGTCTCAAAATAATTATCAACAACCAAAAAGAAAGAGTTCTTACAACAACCATTGACCCTTTTTCATTGGTCAATGTCTCTATTTAAAATATAAATTTTTAATTGTAATTAATGGCTAAATATAGTTTGAGCCAAACAAAAATCACCACATGGTGTGGTCATTCAACAATTTCTTTTACAGTCCACTCGAGATGTCTCTTGAAAGGGGTGACTTCTTTCATATTCAGACCAACTAATAAATAGGTCTTCACAAGTTTGAGCCCATGGGAACCTATGTTGTTCCATAGGGGCAACATATACTCCTCTGATATCCCCTGCATGCACTTGGTACTTCACCAAACTGGAGTTTATTTGTTGCAGCATGTCTCGAGATTTGATCGGGTGTTCTGTGAATTGTTACACTTGCCCTAGATTTGCATCGGTGACCTTTGTGCACTCTTCGACCCATAGTGATTCTTTCTCGGCATGTATCTTGAACACATCACTTAGGTTGATAAATTCATCTGGAGTGTCGAACTCGAGGAGACTGACATTCTTCATCACTTTTTTAATTTTACCCCAGTGTTTCTGGCACTTGGCCCATTGCTCTTGGATTTATCGATGTGGGTCCTAGGACATATTAGCCCAGTACTCGACAGATTTCTTCATGTAGTCAAGACTACTTTTGCCTACCATCCAAATGCCATGTCTTTCCTTTTCCCAAACTTGCTGAACTGCCCCAATATTCGAGCCTCTCTATCACTTGTTGTTCTTTTTTATGCCATCTCTCCATCTCCTTGCATGTCGAGAGTGCCATGAGAGTGTCTTCCTAGAAATCGACTACATTCATGGTCAACATATGTCTTTCTTTCTTGAACTCGTCATACACTCCGTTGAACTCACTTTTCAGATACACAATGGCCTGTATAACGCTCTTGTACTACTTGGCCAGATGGCACAAGTGTTCGAGCTCTTTTAGGGTTGAGGATAATTCCTTTTCATCCCTCATGTCTCTATCCTGGGTGGCATCAGAAACAGATTTCCCCACGCCAATCAGTTCAGATGCACGAGCGTCTGCTATGTTGATTAAGTTCTCCTCTGTAGTAACTAAGATGGAGTGATCCAAGGTGATCCTTCTCTTCTTTTTCATCCTTTGAACGATGGCCTTTCTCTTTTGATCATAGAAGATCACATAGATGTTGGATACCTCATCTACTAGCTCTGGTATCTGCTAATCGCCCCATGTGTGGTTGTTTCCTAGGCTTCCAGTGGTGTATATTTTTTCATAAGTGGGCTCTCAAACTTTCTTGCTTTGTTCTGTAGATCCAACTTCTACATGTCTCTCATCAGGGGTTTGAGTACTGGGTAGAGTAGAGTTGTCAGGTATAAACTCATTGCTTACTTGCTCGTCAGCCGCAGAACTACCTATTTCCTTTTGCATAGATCCCTTCTTTTTTTCCTCGGACTCGAGTTCATCACTTGGATCCGCCTCGATTTTTGATTTATCGAAGTATTTTGTGTCGAGTCCGCCTTCGGCTTCCATTCACTTTTGCAAGACCTCTTTGTCTTGAAATTGAAATTTGGGCTTAGGGGAAGGGATGTTCTTGGGACCTTCTTCCTCTTGGACATGCATCGGGGTGTCGTGAGTGGGCTCCATACTTTCATCGTCATTGTATATATGTATAAGTGTGCTCAAGGGATTAGGTGCTTGTGTTTCTATCGATGCCCATCTTGTCTCTAGTTGAGTTATCCCTCCTTCCAAAGGATTGATCGACAATGTTATGGATGCAGGGTTTCCTAAACCATTGGAAACTTCAGAGACAGGATCCATGGATTCTATTGGGATGCCTTGGACGATATTTGAAATCGCAGGTCTTGTGGTAAGATACAGGTCATATTACATCAACTTCATTAGAAGCTGGGTTTGTTGGTATAAAAGTGGACCCCTCTCTTGTGCAGTTCGATCTTCCAGGAGATCCCTGATTTGTACCAGGGATTCTTGATGATTTCTCGTAGCTTCAATGTCTTCTTTAGGATCACTTATTCCTTCATCCAATTCATATGCAACTTCTCCTTCCAGGTTTCAGCTAATTTCTTGAACTGTCTACTCCAAAAACATTGCATTTTCTTCGTAGCTCATAGCTCTCAACCTTGTTCCTCGAGGACCAAATTTCCTGGACACCACCACATTCCATTCTTTAGTGTTCTTAGTGAAAATTTCATCCTTGAGCCGGTCATGGGCATAGAGCCAACAGGATCATACATGTGATGTGTGTTGTAGGACCAATCCCTTGGGATCGGGTTTGTGAAATCGAACAGTTTGGAACAAAAATTCCAATTGACCTAGCCCAAGTTCTTTAGCATGTGAAGTGTCTTTGACCATGCAGAAGCCGATATGAAACCCATATGGTATGAAATCCTGCTTCTTGTCTTTTACTAAAGTTGCATTGTATCCTTGCAAGATGGTTTAATAACAAATTTCCCCTAACACTAACCGGTCGAGAACATAAATGGGTAATAAGTGGGGTGCCCCTGTGGCACCGAAAACCTTGATGTAGGTTTCTCATTCATCTAAATACCAATGGCCAATTTTGGCTATAACCTTCTTTGATTGATCTGAGAATCTAGGGCATTATTTCCTGAAGAGCAAGAAGTAAATGCGTGCAATAAACTGATCACAGATAACAACATAGGATTTCTTGTACCTATTTTCCCATAGGATGTTGAAGTATACATGGACCGTGAGCTCTGAAGAGTGCCATTGTAGGTTCATCCCAGAGAAAGCTTTCTGAGCATAGATGACATCCAGTAGATACGAGGCCATATAGAAGGCATGAACTTCTCCCTCCTTCATCACCTGGGCTTGCTTTATGCAAGTTCTCACCTGTTTGGAGATGATGGCGCCCCAATTGAAACCGATACCTGAAATGGCTACTATGAAATCCAGAGGCATCCAAGCCTCCTAAAACCGGGAGCAGTCTTTCTTTTCATGTAATCTGTAAAGGAGAGCCATAAGGTATATCTATGGTTCCCTAAGATTGGTTGTTGGATACCAACGGACAGTCCGGTTCATGAAATTTTTGTCTTCCCGCCACCAAGACACCATGATTTTGCTGGTATAGTGGGATGCATAGAAACTCAGAACGAAATCAGTGCTCAACTTTTCTCCAAACTCATTGAGCTTGTAGTAAATTTGAACCTCTGATGGCAGGAAAACCCCAACGCATTCACCGTTATCATCCTTAATCAAACATTTTTAGGCATCGATGTGGTCAATGAGCCACTTCAGGAGCTCAATGCAAGGGAAAACCGGAGACCGGCTTGCCACCATGTGTAGATAGGCCCTACACATATTTGGGAGGAACTCGTTGTCGAGATTCCTTGTATTAGGGTCAATGTGCGGGGTATAATCGAGGGGTTCTTTCTTCTTTATTTTCTTGAACACTTCTTACCAGTGAGGAAATGTTGTTTTGGATCCAATATTTTCCTCTGTATCTCCGAAAGTCAGTGGTTGAAAAAATGCCTTCTTGGTGACTATCTTAATAACAGGTACTGGCTTGGCATCAAATTCTAATTGTCTTGCAACTGTTGGGGGGGAACCTTCTCCTACTTCTGGTTCTTGTATTTTCGATGCTCTTGGCGATTTCCTGGTGGAGGGATTCTTTGGAGGCATTGTTCCTGCAATTAAAAACCTCCCTTTAAATACGTATATAGAACAACGTTGGGTGAGAATATATAAAAATGGAGCGTAAAACACCACTTGTGTACACATACCTGTAATGCTTGCTAGGATAACTATTTAATACTCACTGAACTTTGGGCACTTCTTCCAGACTGTTAGCTTCTCTCTTCTGCTTGCACTGAATTTCTTGCTGCACATAGTAGGATCATACACAATGACTCGAAAAGGATATGACTAGAGAGGGACTACCAGTCATATCGATCAGTTAATACGAGTAGTGAATGCAGATTCAAAATCAAGTACTATCGGATTTCTGCAGATAAATATTAACTGGTTAACGGTGGAGGCGCGGAGGATGGTGCATTGTATCAGCGAGTTTAACGGTTCTTTTTGATTCGCGCACGAGTCAGTAACTAATGTGCGATACAAGAATTAACTAAAAATAGTACATGAAGCGTACCTAACATATTCAGGGGTTAACACGTCTCGTCATGTCACATCATCTAATGAATGGATCGAGGGTTGGATATTATTCATGTGTATTCCCAATACTATTCTTCTGGTAAAAATTTTGACGCCAATGATAACGAGGATTGGTGATCGAGAGAAATTTCAGTTTGTGCAGTTTACCAGCGGGTTATCATTTTCATAATATTTCATCTTCAAAAACGTTTTGAGAGTCGATGGTCGGCGAAGTCATCATCTATTTGTGCGGCATTGACTATTACATCTTTCTTTCGAAACTCAATGGATCGGCCTTCGACAACATCCTTCTCGAGACTTATTCATGGGAAAAAAATGATTTCATCGGTCGATGTCGATGAAGGTTGGTGCTCGACTACTTTGACTTCCCAAATGATTTCTTCCACCTTTCACTTTCGTTGATGTCGAATTTCTCAAGTGAGTTAGGGAAAATTCTAGGTCACCGATTCCTTGAGTAGTAATTAAGTCTCTTTCAGAGTTAAGAAGGTTCTTTGTTGTACTTAAGAAAACTTTAATCAATTCAATCATGAAACATATGAGATAAGTGAAGGCATCAGTTTCACACTGAAGTGATAACAGTCCAAGCCAAAGATCAAGTGGTACCCCAAAAAGTAAATGGTCATAGAATTTTTAGGGTGTGTTGAGTACTCAACAAGTCCATTGGACTTTATTCCTTCCATGCCTTTGTCATTTAGTTGCTCCAAGATCACCTTATTTTCTCTCATAGTCTAGTACTTTTCTATATCTTCAACATTCATTGTTTTCCTACAATATTTCAAATTAATGAGCATGCCAGTTCAAAATTTGTGCATAAAATTCTCATTCTTTCTCATATTGTAAGATTAAATTTTCATAATCCAATACGATAATTATCTATTCATAGGGTTGTCTCATTAACTTGGCTCATTGTTTTCCTTGACATACCCATTGTGTGCATGACCCCAATCAAGATCTATCAAAATCTCCTCTTCCTTGTGGTCACTCACTTTCCAATCCCAGGCTCAGGCATCCCCTTTTCTGCTATACAGTCCCTCAGGCGATCCATCTTTCCTGACCAAGGTTCTCTTGCACAAGAAGTTTTCTAGGGACATAGGGTTCTCATGTCACGACAATATCCTTTTCTATTCTTTCCAACTTGACTATCCAACATCTCATATGTATTATACACATACAGTCATCATGAGATATCATTATAACCATTTCAAACATAAATATCAAACTTGTTTTATACAAGAAAATAAAATTTTCCAAACATGATCTTTCTACTCATAATGGTTGCTCTGCAGCTCTAGATATCAGTCTTCCTTATGGGCTTACATCCCTTCCATATCCAATACCATTCTACCTGCAATTTCTTCAATTTACATTCGGTCAAAACAATTCGTAAGTAATTATCAAATCATAATTCCCAAAACTATTTTATATAGGAAAAATAAAACTTCTAGACATGAGCTTCTTCTCATAACAATTTGTCTTTTGCAGCAATAGGCATTGGTATTCTTTATGGGCTTACAACACTATCATATCCAAGACCCCTTTCCTCCTGCAATTTCAACATTCCTCAGCCAAACAAATTGTGAATATCTCATGTACAAGATATATATTTTCATGGCAATGATTCAAAAAAAAATCACAAAGTGATCTCATAATTGTTTACAACTATAATTCAATTATTTCTATTAATCCAACTATCAATTGGAATGAAATCATCATTACATATACATGTACTATCAGTCATGCAGAATTTTCATAATGCAACAGTTAAAATAAGATAACAATCAATGTGCCAATGCCCATGGTCACATCTACACAATGCATCCATGCATTGACTACATAATACCACAAAACTATGTCATGTATTCCACCATTATGAGTTGGAAGGTATGGCCAATGATTCAACACATCATCCACACACTTCCTACTGCTTGCATAAATATTTGGTTGCTTTCCTTTTCCACCCAAACAAAACACCAAGAATATAATCCTTAAGTGCTCTTTAGTGTTGGCAAAGAGGTTGCAATCCAAACATCATATATACAGTAGATACTATCAAGCACTCACATAGAACTGTATCCCTTCCATATCCAACCATATTATGGTCTCACACATGACTAGCTCTATGGATATTCATTGTTATATAAGGAGTATGTCTCCATAATTACCTGGTTATGATCCCATAACCAATCATAACATAATATGAAAATGACATTTTATCTAAGTGAATTCTATGATCAACAACACTTACACACTTTGGGCCTTCGGCCATTACATATCAATTTAAATACTGGAAATTAATTGAGGGAATTCTTACCTTGATCCCCTTCAACATGTATGCATCAATGGAAACTAAATGCATACCTGCCTAGTTGTTACCAACCTACTTGTTGTTGTCTGACCAACTGATATTTGTAGAATCTCATAGACTTCCCCCTTCATCATTTTGATCACCATTCCCTCCATCATATATACATTAGATACTATCAAGCACTAACATAGCACTATATCCCTTCCATATCCAACCATATTATGGTCTCACACATGACTAGCTCTGTGGATATTCATTGTTATATAAGGAGTATGTCTCCTGAATTACCTAGTTATGATCTCAAAACCAATCATAACATAATATGCAACTGACATTTTATCTAAGTGCATTCTAGCATCAACAACACTTACACACTCTGGGCCTTCATCCATTACATGTCAATTTAAATACTGAAAATTAACTGAGGGAATCCTTACCTCGATGCCCTTCAACATATATGCATCAACGGAAACTAAATGCATACCTGTCTGGTTGTTACCAACCTACTTGTTGTTTTCTGACCAAATGATATTTTTAGAAGCTCACAGACTTCCCCCTTCATCATTTTGATCATCATTCCTACCATCCTCATGGGTCTTAACCTCAATGGAAATTATAAGCAACAACAACATCCACATATTTAACCCTATTGTATCATTTTTCCTAAATACATAATCCATCCTTAGTCATACTCAAACAATATTTCATAATAATAGACTATTATAAGTTCACCAACATGTTATATTCATATCCAAGCATGTACATATGAAAAATTACACATCTATATGCACCAAGCATTTACTGTCAGCATGCCTACTAATGCATATGCAATTTAACTTCATTGTATGCTTCATGCACTCTAGTGCATTTCTATTTCGATTCACTTATTTATTTATCTATTTCTCTTGTAGCTGGTTTTCCTTGAATTCCTTTATATCCTTGATTCCTTGCGTGCTCCCATTCTTCTCATATGCACTATGGTTCCCTGGGTCTTAACACTTTTCCATCCACGTTTCACCTAGCCATTCTTTCCCACTTAGTACCATTCCCCAATGGAAACCTATTTTCATTCAGTGCCACTTTTGAAGTGAGAGAGAATTCTGATTCCTCTGCATTGGCATCTTGCTTCCACTGTGAACTATGATTTAACCTTTTAGATAGCAGATAAGTCATATCTAACAAATCCTTCCCTAGAACTCCTATGCTTGACACATAGAAATTATTTACACACCACCTCTTAAGCTCTTTGTTTCCTTCCACATCAAGCTTGCCACTTTCTACACATCTCTACCGTTAAGGCTATGGAGCCGTACTTGTCCTTTGTATGCCCATTAATAACATTATTCACCTGCTAGCTTCATGTCCCATGTGAGGATTCTTTCTTTTGTAGTACCTCATCCAACTTTTGTAAGAAAATTCATGTCTCCATGACCCTAACATCTGATCCTATTCTTGAATTGATCTAGTTATAACTATAATCCTGATAAACCTGCAAGCATCCATCTTGTTAGAGCTATACATATCATACAAAAATTGTCAATTAAATTTACAGGTACCTTTTCATTTAAATGATAATATTATTCTTTAATTAATATCATTTTTCCTTTTTATATGAATTAACTCTTTTTTAATCATGATTGTGTGTCGGTTATTTTGTATTCATGATTTGATCACATACATGGATCAAATCATTATATCGTACTCATGCTTTGGTTGTGCTCTTAGTTCAAAAACAAATCATATTTTGACCCTTTATCAATTCCCTGTATTATTCTATTGTTAACTCTCTATCGAATCAAATATTTATGAGGCGCTTCCTTCAAACCATTTACATATGACCAGATGTGAAAAACCACAGGCTTATTGATTTGAGTGTTTCCTCTTCTTTTCCATTTTTATTTTAATGCAAACCCCCTTCTCCTAAGGCTGTGTGACGTCCCGGTCAAGGGTATTCAATCCCAAGCCAAATTGGCTCTCTAAAACCTTGATGGTTTCATTCTATATCTAAACACATGCCCTTCCAAATTTTTGGCACAAGTCCAATGGCCCCCGTCACCTTCTCCTTAGACCTTGTGAAAAATCTCAGAGTTGGTGCTAGCTCCTTTTTCTCTTGGCCCCTCCTTAGATGTGACCTTAGGCGGTGACCTCACGTAGATGTGCGATTGTGGCCATGCTTAAAGGTGGTTTGGAACCAAATTAATTTTCTCCCCGCAATTCACCTCGAGCCACCATGTGTCCTTTTTCCAAAATCGTGGTCTCAATTGCGGCCCGAGCACCTCTCATCCCTGCAATGCGAGGTGACCGTTTAACTTGCGATCTTGATGGTGCTTCTAAACGAACAACTGAGATCTACCTCTTGGGAAACAATAGTTCAGATTTACCTCTCCCAGATCGACAGTTGTGGTCGTTTTGGAATTTCGGACTTCAAAAATCTCAAAAATAACACTTTACTTCCCTCGCGATACACACAATTCTTCCATGCATCCTTTTGAATCAGATGGTGGGGAATTATTTCGGACGATCCGACGATCGACGTTTACTTCGCTCCTTACCTAGAATCCACAAATTCACACCACCTATTCTCCTAATCTGACGGTTCAGGTCTACTTCGGACAATCCAACAATTAACATTTACTTTGGGTCCTTACCCGAAATCCATAGCTTCACGCCACCTGTTTTTCTGATATGACGGTTCAAGTCTAATTCGGATGATCCAATAGTTGACGTTTACTTCAGGTCTCCGTCTCTTCGGGCTTTGGGAGTTTCAAATCTCAACTAAAAACTCTTGGAGTAATTTCTTCGGAGTCTACGATCCGTCGTTACGTAGTGAAATACTGTAAGCCGACAAGTAGTTCAATCAGGTAGGTGACACATGTCATGTCCTATCTGACATTTCAATCATTTGTATGCTCAAATCTTATTGACATGTGGTGTACATCCCATGTGTCCACGTTATCCCCGGTGACGTCCGCAAGCCACGTCACTTCAAAAATTTTGGGGTCCACATCACCTCCCGGTGACATCATCATGCCCCACCACTTCGGCTCTTCGGGCTTCAGGACTTCAAGAGTTTCCACACTACCACACTTCCAATTCTCCCGAACTTCGATTTCCTGAACCGGTCAAACTGCCACCATGTCTCTCCCTTATCAGACGGCCCATATTAACCCCAGACTTCGGGACTTCGGAAGTTACCGCTGCAAGGATCAATGACTGTAATTTCTTCGAGCCTTCGGAATTTGGAAAAATCAAACTTCAACTTTTTCTGAAATGTTTTTATCTTAAGCTTGCAATCTACTGATGCCTGTTTCCCATAGATCAACGACTATGATTTATTTGGGTCTTCGTACTTCAAATAACTCAACTCTCAACCTTCACCTTTCCCCGAAGTGTGTGGATTTCTGCCGCGTGTCCTCTTGGATTAGACGACTGCAATTCACTTCAAATATCCAGGGTCTGGAAATCTGAATTCTCAACTTCTCCTTTCTCACCTTTTCTCAAAGTGCTTTCACCCGGAGCACATGATCGATTGACATGTGTCCTCCTACAAATTGATGGTCCCTGGCTACTTCTTCTCTTTAGAGGTTCTTCGCTCAAGTACCAACATGTCACATCATTGCATGCCTTTAAATTTGTGGGGGCACGCATAGGCGGTTTGGAGTAACCCACTTTTCGCTCTGCAATTCTCTTGATGTTGACATGTAACCCTTGGTGAAACTGTGGTTTGGATTGTGGGACCGCCTTAGGAAATTATCTCCCGTGAAAATTGGTTCCCCGCAATGCCTCCTATCCATTGATCTCTCTCTCCCATGGGATCCGATGGTTGTGACCTTAACCCTTGTTTCCTTTACATTGAACGACCCATGTTCACCTGTCCTCCGATCCAACGATCCCAGATCTCTCCTGATCCTACAGTGGCGATTGCTCCCGAATTTGAAGGGAGAGGGTCACAATCCTTTGAACCCCTTACAACTGATATCTGACTATATAACTCCTGCGTAGATTCTGCAATGCCATTCCTCCTGATATTTTCAACTTGACGGTCAAAATTTGATCTCAACCACGAGACTCTGACCAATAGACCCGACCCATATCGGCCTGTTGTTTCAACCAGAAGCTCTGATACCAATCTGTAACATACCCAACCACCCACAAGCTAGGGTATGCTACCTTCAAGCCCACCCTTGGACTTCGTACTCTTATTGATACATTATTTCATCAATAAGGATGCATAAGATAAAATATTTAACGACATGCACAACAATATCCAACAAGATGCATAATCTAATATTTAGTTAAATGATAATTAAAATACACAACATAATACATTAAACAGAAAACACATAGAGAATTTATCTTTGCAAGTAAACATTCACCAACTGGTTGTAGATCAAGGATGTTCCTCCCAACCATAGATGTTGTTGTTCATTTACTCTCAACAGTAGGTCACCCCCGAGCCAGGGCTATGAATCCACAAGGACGGGTCCTAGACCAATTCTAAATACATAGTAGCTAGCTAAGTAGCTCTCAAGTTTCCCAACCTCACAACAATCCTAATTTCCAGCTCTCTTTCCCCCTCAGCCTGCACAACACCAAGAAATGAATACATTTATCTTCCATGTAGTCCTTGAAGTTGTTCCATTTCTCTCCAGGGATCCAGTGCTACTGGTAAGGAAATCTCCCTACTGGAAATTCCAAGGACTCTCAGTTGTGGATAGTTCCATCTGAATTGTCATCAAGTTCATGCACACAGGCATCCATTCCCTCCTAGAATGATCAGTAAATCATTACAGCCATTCAACGATGGCTCTCTTCTTGCTCCCATTCATTTACATTCTCATCCCAAGAGCACACAAACTAGAAGTAGTGAGTGAAGGGGAAGAAGAACAAGTGAACCAGTGAGAAGAGGATGAACCAAGGGAAGAACGAACCCAAAACAGCCCCCAAGGGATTAAATAATTACATGAAGATAAGAGCCACATGGACTCCCTCCCAAGAATCTCATGTAATCCCCTCTTCTCCATAAAATCAATTATGGGTAAATAAAATAATAATAACAAGACTTAGCCCCTCAAGCCCCCTCTTTCGTGGAATCATAGCCCCCTATCTCTTTTTTCCTTGTCAGTCTTGCAACTATTGGTGTATTTTATTAATGTATAGAAAGTGTTACATTTTCTAGGCACTCTGTCCCCTTTTCAACTTTACCAGTTCACCAGCCTAAGTCATATTTACATAATACATTATAGTTTATAAGGGTTAGAATCAAGATGTTACAATGGGGTACCTTTGAATATTTGAGAATTCCTTTCAGTTTATCTAATGCTGGAGTTACTTTTGAAAGAGCTATGGATTATGCCCTTAGGGGGTTAATTGGAAAAATTATTGAAATATATCAAGATGATTTGACAGTATTTTCTAAGGATGGGAAGATTCATATTGGTCATATTAAATAGGTTTTTTAAATGTGTAGAGAGTTTGGAATTTCCTTGAATCTTGCTAAGTCATTTTTTGGGGTGACAAAAGGTAAACTCTCGGGCCATATAATTTCAAAATATGGGGTCAACTTAGACCTGGAAAGAGTTGAGACAATTGGAAAGGTGCCCTTTCCTATTTCTAAGAAAACTCTCCAATCCTTCTTAGGCCAAACCAATTTTGTCCATAGGTTCATTCCTAATTATGAAGAAATTGTGAAACCTATAAAAAACTTGCTTAAGAAGGATGTTAAGTTTGAATGGAATGATGAAAGTAAGAAATAATTCTAGGATATTAAAAATGCCATATATGAAGCTCCTGTCCTCATAATTTCATATTTTTCTAAGGACTTTCAGATTTTCTCTTTTGCCTCTAAAGATACTATTGTTGGTGTATTGCTTCAGAAAAATTATCAAGGCCATGATAAACCCATTGCATATAAGAGTAGGGCCTTGCAAAATGCAGAATTAAAGTATCTCATGTTTGAAAAACAAGTGTATTCCTTGGTGAAGTCACTTAAACATTTTAGAGTCTTCATTAGATATTCCAAGGTAATTGGTTATTTTCCTAATTCAACAGTTAAAGATGTGTTATCTCAGTCAAAAGGATTAGACTCAAGGGGTAGATGGATTGCTAAAATCCAGGAATATGATTTGGAAATCAAACCCACCAAATTGGTTAAGGGACAAGGTTTAGCCAAATTTTAACTAAAGGAAATGAAAGGGATTTGGGTATGATTTGTCATAACAATAATCAAGAGTTTTCCCCTAATTTATTGAATCATGAACATGTTGAGTGGTATGCATATATTATCTTCTATCTTAAGTATATCACATGTCCAAGTCATCTAGTGGGTCACACGAAAAAGGGCTTTGAGGTTAAAATATTCTAAGTATGTTCTCACTAGGGATGGGTTAGGATGGATGAATCTTGATGGAATTATCCTTAGATGTGTGGATGAAGTTGAATCTAAGAAACTAGTGGATGAATTCCATGCTCAATTTTGTGGTGGACACTTTGTAGCTAAAACTACAACACAAAATCCTTAGAGAAGGATATTATTGGTCCAAAATATTTTCATATGTGCATCAGTTTGTAAGAAAATGTGAGCCTTGTCATCTTTTCATAGGAAATCAAAAGTTAGCTTCCCTCCCCTTACATCCAGTAGTAGTGGTTAAGGAACTTTTTCAGCAGTGGGGTTTGGATTTCATTGGAAATTTCAAAGATAATTCAAGTAATGGATATTCATGGGTTATAACAACCACATATTACTTCACCAAATGGGTTGAATTCATTCCCAAAAATTCAACAACTGAAAAGTTTGTTTTGGATTTCCTTGAAGATAAGATTATAGCTAGATTTGGGGTGCCTTCAAAAATAGTGACAAATAATGCTAAGGCTTTATGTTCAACATAAATATCTTAATTTTTTTTAAAAATATGGTATCATCTTGTCACATGCATCATATTACTATCTCCAAAGAAATTGTCAAGCTGAGTCAAGTAATAAAAACTTAATGACCATAGTTAAGAAAATTGTTGTAGAAAACAAAAGGTCTTGGGATAGTAAAATTAAACATGCATTATGGGCTGACATAATTATTAAGAAAGAAGAAACAGAGAAAATTCATTTTGATTTAGTGCATGGTTTGGAGGCTAGGTTGCAAGTACACCTTAGACTTCCAACTTATGGTTTTGTTCGGAATTTTTCTACAGAAGAGGATGCAGTTCTGACCAAGGTCAATCAGATTATAGAGCTAGATAAAAACATAAGAAGGGCTTATGATCATAATTGCAGAAATCAGATTAAGGTTAAGAAAGAGTTTGATAAGTTAGCAATACAAAGGGACATAATAGTTGGGGATACAATTTTGTTATGGGATAAAGACAGAGAGAAACCAAGAATACATTGCAAGTTTGACAGTTTTTGGTTGGGTACATATGTGATCTGGGAAGTAGCAGGTCATACTTGTTTCTATCTCAACCATTTGGATGGTGATCCCATTAACATTCCTAGGAATGTTAAACATCTCAAACTATTCTTCAGATGATGGGAACGTTGGTATTCAAGGGGACACCCTTTGTAACGTATCTCTAACCCTTCTCCTTTCTTTCAATTTTGTATTATTTCATTTTGTAATTATGTTACTTATGATATTCATTGTATCATAGTTTCATTTATGTAAGTGTTGTATATAGTAATTTCATTTATGTGATTATTGTTTATAGCATTTCATTTATTCATGTTATTGTTTTATACATGTATTTATGTTGGGTATTGGTGAGCACTTTGTTTTGTAAATTCTGAAGTTCTTGTATGCTCTCCTTCCCAAAGAAAGGTAACACAAACACCACCATGTGGAGCCATAAGTTGACCACCTATTTAGACTAGGGGGTCAACTCCATGTGCCATGAATCTATGTACCTGATTGTGTAACCAAGTTGTAGACTTTCTAGTTCTACAAGACAATTTGGGCCTCAACACTTCTTTTTGTAACTGGAATTTCCGCTCCCCTGCATGGGATAATAATGAAATGGGTCTGCATGGATAATATTGTAGGTTAGTTTCCTAGGAAATTATCATTAGGGAAGTCCTTACATCGAGTTTTTTTTTTTCCTCAGGTAACTAATTTGGCCTAACTAACCTTTTTAATTACCCTTGAGTTTTTCACTCCCACAATAATCCTCCAAAGAGGTGAAAGAAATTCTAATGATTGAGCCCAGTGGATGACTAGGGTATAGGAATATTTTAAATGACCAGTATAGACATCTCCTAGAGTCTTGCCTAATTCTCTTGAGTCTAAGTAGTTTTTTTTAATTTTTTAACATTACTCAATTAATGGTAATTTTAATTTTTTTTTATGTAAAAATGTAAAAAATAGGTCCTTAGGATTTTTGATAGGGGTATGAGTACTCAAAAGAAATGGAATGATACCCCCTACACCCTTGGACCAAGTTTTATCTCAATTGGACAGGTTTTTCTTGGTCATTGTCCATGAGGAGTCCAAGTCAGTCTTGAGTCAACAATTTAATTGCTTAATTGACAAAGTCAAAATGTCAATTTTTTGTAAAAATGAGCAAAAAGGTTAGATAAAGAGTGGGATATGGTTCCTAACCCATTTCCTAAGTTATTTAAACACCTTTCCTAACTTAATTTCACCCCCTCACCTAGCCATCACTTCATTTAACTCAACCTCATAGGGAAGTTGCACCCCCTTGGTGAGAAAGTCATGCCAAATGAAAAATCAAATGAAGAAAAAACCTTTCTCCCTAAGTGCGCCCCCATTTGTCTAATTTGTTTTTGGACTATGTCAAAAGGGTGTTTCACCTCCACCTCACTCAACCCTCACAAACCCTCACAAACCCTAGATGACTAAAACCCTAAAAGTGTGCCCTCCTTGAGATGGTGAGCTCTTTTGGGTGAGTCACACTTGGAGCTCATCCAATAGGGGTCACTCTTGTCTCTCAAGTATAAAACAAAGCCTCACCTCTCTAATCTCACATCTATTCTCAGTGTATTTTTACTATGCCAAAATCTATCCTCTCCCACTCTTCTCTCTTTCTCCCATTTTCTCTTGCTCTTGTGTAAAGCTTGTTGCAAGTATTTGCAGCAACCTTTGGGTATTGAATAAAGAAATATTTGGAGGATCCATGGTGTTGAGAGTCTTCTTGGTGCCATATTTCTTCTATTGAGGTGATATTTTTTTATTTTATTTTCTTGCTTATGCTTTGGTTATAGATCTAGAGTAGGAACTCCAAGCAAAGTAGTTTGGTCGGATAGATCTGTGATACTCTTATTATAGATCTAGTGAGAATTTATTTGGATAATGCAAAGTATTTTGTTTTATCATTTAGATTTACTCACATCCTCTTTGTTTCTATAGCTTTGTCTCACAAGATTTGTAGGTTGCCCGAGGGTTTTGTGGATAGATTTTAGATCCGAGAATTTATCCTCCTACCCACTTACAACCTCTAAATATTTATGTTCTATTTTATGTACATTTCAATAGTTATTTTGGTCATTATAACATATTTGAATATTTCATTTCAACATATATTACTTGTTGATTTTTATAGAGAAATTTTTTGTTTTAATTAACATAAAATATTTGAAGATTTTGATCTTTTTTGTAGCTTTTCCAACAAACTTTGCTTGTTGTTTTTTTACAGATCTGAACCAAAAAGGAGGAGGTACAACCCATTTGGGGCCCTAAAATAGAAAAGAAAGACCTCCCAATTTGGGGTACTATTTACACAACTCTTCCTTCTTCTTCTTTCATTGTAAGCAAGCCCAAAGAGAGTCTCTTGCGCTTGAACTTCTCTCTAAGATAAAATTTCTGCATTTGTTTTATTTACTTGTGCCTACACCTTGCATAGTAGATTGGCCTAACCACCCATGAAAAATTGTAAGGCTAGTCATTAGTTTATTTTTAGAATTTGTTTTTTTCATTTCAAGTTTTCCCCAATTGTCTTTAAGGCAAGGTTGTGTGGATATAATTTACTTGTTCATTTTCCAAGTTCAGTTATTTCATTTATGCTTTTCATTTCACCCATGTGGGCACAAAACCGGTAGGCGTGTCCTCCATCTTGTTCCTTTGTTGAGGTTGCAACTAGAGTAGTTTCCTTTCAAGTTATTTCAATTTCTTTATTTGTTCACCTACACCCTGCAAAGAGGATTGGCTTAGCCACCCATGTAGCAATGTAAGGCTAGTTAAATTGTTTATGGTTTATGCTTCTAGTTTTCCCTTTCAATTTCATGTGTATATCTCAATAGTTAGAAGCATTTCCTTTATTTGCAATCTTGTTTAAGCCCTTGGAAACATATCTTATTTCTTGTACATTTTTTGTTAAGCATTTGATATTTCATTTACTCAAGTTTTTAACACAAGTAACTTTTAATTGCTAAATCAATTTACATGTTGCTATAGGGGGATTAATTTACCTAGCTTAATTAGATCACCCATTACTGATACAACTTTCGCCACCAAAAAGGGGGCTTCTGGAGGCTACTTGGGGTGTTAGATCAGGGATGATCTCACGACACTAGATGTCTCCCTTGTTGAGTGCCCAAGTTTTCTGTGTTGACCTGTGGAGCTAGGGTAAGGCCTTGCTTTCCTTGGTTATTGAGCACCCAAAAATCCTTTTGGCCAAAGAAATAGGAATATTGGGGAAGTCACCTAGTCTAGGATTGCAACTTCACCTCACGAATTTCAACTCTAAAATCTACTTTCATAATCTAATTTAAGTTGTTTATGCTCTTTTACATTCTACAATTTTTACTTCAAGCATTATCTTTCAATCATTTTAATTGAGCATTGTTGTGGTTGAATATTTCCTCTTTGAAGTTGCACACTAGTGCCCCTGAAGGCTTTGTTTTCAAGTTGGTTCATCTTTTAAAGTTGCACACTAGTGCCCATTGGTGGATTTATTTCCATGTTTTGTCTCCCTTAGAGTTGCACACTTGTGTTGCAGTGGCCTCCTTGAAGTTGTGCACGTTCCTTTGGGGCCTTAAAGTTTGGGTTGCAAGTTGTGTAAGTGTGGTGAATGTATCTTTGAGCTATTTCATTTTCTTATCTCCAAAATCCATTAAGAGTTAGTTCAATAATTGTTTCACCATTGTAGTAGATCTAACTAGTGCTTATCTCTTTTCATTTGTAAGTAATTGTATCTTGTATATTGTTGTAACATCTAGCTATTCTAATCCGAACGCGTGCACGCCCTGACCTAGCTCTGTAACGCTACGGGATTGAGAGTGCCGCCATGGCAGCCCAGGGAGGGGAGCCACCGCCCCCTCCTTCCCCCGCCTCCTCCTTCAGACGCCTGGTAGAAGCTTGCAGCAAAAAAAAGACCGCCGCAGAAGCCCTGAGCTTTGTCAAGAAGCTGAACGATATTCCAGAGATCGACCTCCCACCGGATTTCCCTATCAAAGTCGCCCTGTCTCTCTCTGAACAAGGACTCATTGGTCAGTTTATGGGACTCTAGCCCTCAACCAGATCCACCGACAACTGGATTTAGCGAAACTGGAGACCTCTGATAGCAAATAGTGTGACATGCTACGCGGTCGGGTGAGGATACTTCATATTCGAATTTATCTCCCAAGAGGATAGAGATCTGATCTTCAGAAACGGCCCATACTTCATGGGCACTCAAGGACTTTACCTAAACATATGGACCCCAAACTTTGACGCGGTTCTAGAAGTCCCCAAGGATGTCCCGGTTTGGGTAAGGCTTCCCAACCTGCCAATCCACTGCTGGAACCCCTCTTCGCTTCAGGCAATAGGCAATGGACTTGGCCGCTACATTGACCGAGCAGAACCTAGAGACCAGTAGTCTTGTGCGAGGATATGCGTAGAGGTTGATCTGGAGGTAGGCCTACCAGAGGCCATAAAGCTGAAGGTCGGCAACTGGCAGCACTACCAAAAGCTGGACTACGAACAACTTCCGTTCAAGTGCAGAGGCTGCCACGAATATGGCCACTTCCAAAGAAATTGCCTGAAAAACCCCCCCTCCACTGAAAAAGAAGGGGATGAAGGATGGCAGCAAGCCCGTAAAGGGATATCAAGAGAAAGAGGCCAAAGGAATGAACAGACAGAACCATAGAAAACCAAGCCCACCGAAACTACAGAAAAGGAGAACAGCTTCAGAATCTTAGCCAAAGGAATGGAGGACAGAGAGAAAGAACCAACAAAAGAAGTTCAAGAGGGAGAACAGAAAGATCAGAGTCCGACAAACAAAGGGAACACGCCAACAGAATAAGCAGGGATGCAACATAACACCCCCCAGAAGAAGGTCGGCAGTCAGAACATAGAGGAGGGGGAGATCTCGTTAAGCAGTGACTCAGAATAAGCAAGTGAGGTTTGGGCCACCCCAAAGAAAAAGGGAAGAGGTCGAAAGTCAAAAAATGCAGAAAGGAACCAGGAAGCCAATAAATCCATCCTCAACGAGTCACAGCCCACTATCAAAAATGCGTGGTCGGTTCATAACACGCGGAAGCAGGCCAAAGCCTCCCAAGGAGGCTAGCCCCCCCTCCAAGGTTTATAATGATAATAACCTCCTGGAACTGTAGGGGAATGGGAAGCAAAAAGAAGGAAGAAGCGTTAAAAGATATTCTCAAATCCTCGAACGCAAGAATCCTACTGCTCCAGAAGACTAAAATGAGCCAGTAAGATGCGCTAAAAACCCTGTCGAAAGTTTGGAAAGGAAGTCTTGGAGTTGCTGAAAATGCAAGGGGTGCCTCAGGAGGGCTATGTACAATGTGGGACGCCTCCAGAATAGACCTGCTCAGCTCTGACATCTGCATGCATTGGATTCACACCAGATTCCTCCACAAAGACACGGGCTGTCAGGTAAGCATCTTTAATATTTATGCACCACAGCTAATGGAGGGAAAAAAACATTGTTGGGAATCTCTGCAGGCATACCTCCAGCAAAACAACCTCACCAATATCATCGTGGGTGGAGATCTAAATGTTACTCTAGCCCAGGATGAGAAGAGGGGTGGCTCGATAGTGAGAGATCCGAAAAGAGAATGGGTAGAGGACTTAGCCTCCGCATGGGACCTTCTCGATATCAAACCAGTCAAAGGTCGTTACACGTGGACCAATAAGAGAATTGGGCCTGGGAACATCGCTGCCAGATTGGACAGATTCCTTGTACAAAGCTCCCTTCTGCTGCTAGGACTTGAAGCAAAGGATGAAACTTTGTCCCATAGTGTATCTGACCACAAACCGATTCGGTTAGAAATCAAAAAAGATCAAGTCAAGGGGCCCATCCCCTTCCGGTTCAGCCCGAACTGGATAAATAAACAAGGATTCACAGCTCTAGTAGCAAAAGTTTGGGCCACCACAGTCCAAGGTTCAGCTTCCTACGTGTGGGAGGAAAAAATTAAAAGGCTAAAATATTCTCTGAAGTCATGGGCCAAGAGCCAAACGAGCCCAATAGCAATGTGCCTAGCAGCCCAAAGCCAACTTGAAGCTCACCAGCTAATAATGGAACAGAAGGAGATCACCCCGGAAGTCTTGCAAAAGGAGGACAGCCTTCAAAGGCAATGGCATCAAGCCTGCAGAATGGAGGAAAATTATTGGCGGCAGAAGTCGAGAAGCTTATGGTTGAAAGACGGAGGCCGCAACACAGCCTATTTTCACAAAAAAGCAGAAGCAAGGAAACAATACAAGGCAGTGACGGAAGTTCAGGTTCAGGGGAAAACAATTGCAGATCCAGAAGGCATTAAACAAGCAGCTTACAAAACTTTTGAGAAGCTATACACAGACCCAAATGACATGGATTTGGACCAGCAAGGCTACCCACTCACGCTCATTCCAAAGCTAATAAATGAAGAAATTAACAGCAAGCTGATAAGAGAGGTATCACAGCAAGAAATAAAGGAGGCCCTGGACCAGATGAACCCAGACAAAGCTCCGGGACCGGACGGGTTCACTGCCAGATTTTATCAAAAATGCTGGGAAATTATCAAAAAGGACCTAACCAAAATGATCCAGAAGTCACAGCAGGCCAGCAAGCTGGGAGGAAGCACAAACTCTTCTTTTCTGGCTCTCATCCCGAAAGAAAAAGGAGCGACCTCTTTCCACAGGTTCAGACCAATCTCTTTATGTAACACAAGCTATAAAATTCTTGCCAAAGTAATAGCCAACCGTCTTAAGGAAGTTCTCCCTCTCATCGTTCCTGAAAATCAAGGAGGCTTTGTCCAAGGGAGGCATATCACTGATAACATCATCCTGGTCCAAGAAGCGATCCACTCCAGCGTGCTAAGGAAAGAAAAAGGTATGGTCATTAAACTAGATCTAGCTAATGCTTTTGATAGAGTCAAACACAAATTTCTATTTGAAGTTATGATGAAGTTTGGGTTCGATTTACATTTTATAAATTGGATAAAAGCCTGCATAGGATCCCCTTGGATAGCCCCCCTGGTGAATGGGAAGGTAACTGCCTTCTTCAAAGCCTCCAGGGGACTAAGGCAAGGCTGTCCACTGTCGCCTTTGCTATATTCCCTTCAAGCTTCAGTTCTAAGCTACCAACTGGAACACTCCCAAATTAACAAAGATCTACATGGGATAAGAATAGCACGAGGGGTGAAAGATATCAACCATGCACAATTCGTGGATGATACGCTTCTACTGGGGGGAGCAAGCCCAATCATAGAAAAAAAATTCAAGGAAGAGTTAGACGCCTATGCAGCAGTCTCCGGCAGCGAGATAAATCAGTGCAAAAGTAGCATTTATGGCTGGAACATCACCCCAAATGAAATGCTGAGAATTACCAGAGTTCTAGGGATGGAGGGGCACACAAACTGGGAGGCCTTCAAGTACTTGGGTGTCCCAATCTTTAAATCTGCCCCAAGAGTTTCCCACTGGAGCCATATCGTAGAAAAACTCAAGAATAAATTCACCTCTTGGGGGGCTAGCTGGCTGAATTTAGCAAGAAAGACAATCCTGATTAAGGTTGTAGTGGCTAGCCTCCCCATCTTTCAATGCTCGCTTTTACTAGCTCCAGCCACAGTTATCCAAAACCTTGAGGCATTTCAGAGGCATTTCTTATGGGAAGGAGGCAGGCAGGAAAAGAAGAAGATGCACTTGGTAAGTTGGAAAAAAACGACCAAATCCTTCATGGAAGGAGGTCTTAATTTTAAAAATACAAGGATTCAAAATCTGGCATTAGGGGCAAAACTTCTATGGAAAATGATCACCGGCAAAGCCACTTGGAGTAAGTGAGCTCTTTGGAGGAAATACTTTCGAGGGGCTTGGGACATAAGTTTAGAACTCCCAGGTAAGTAGGTGAAAAGCTCTCCCATCTTCGCGCTATGAAAAAAAGCACTCCCTCTCTTCACTCCCCGTTTAACTTGGGAGCCGAGAAATGGACAGAAAATAAGAATTTAGACAGACTCAATAATGGGTGACCCTCTGTTAGATCAGCACCAGGACCTACAAGGACTGAAAAGATGGATGGACAGCCAGAACATCTTAACACTCTCAGACATATCAGTTTGGGGAGATGAAAGACCTCACCCATGGCAAGGGTGGGCAGTCCCAAATAGACCAGCTGAACTAGATAATCAATGGGCAGCTCTCAAGAAGTGTCTCCAAGGGAAAGCCCCATTAAAAAAAAAAGGTAAGGATGATCGAGGATGGGGCAGGAATGCCAGGGCTTACACCACAGCAGCTGGTTACCAACTCCTCAATTCAATTCCCACTGCAATGCCAAATCCAGCAAGATGGAAAGCAGTCTGGAAATATTGATCCCTCCCAAAAATTGACCATTTCAGCTGGACCCTGGCGCACAAGAGTATCCCTACAAGGGAGAATCTCTGAATAAGGGGCTGGGAAGGACCCTTTAGGTGCCCTCTATGCCTCCAAGCAAAAGAAACTACTGACCACACCCTCCTAAATTGCAGCTATGCAAAAGAAATCTGGATGAAGGTAACAGGCCCCCTTTCAGCCACAAGCCTCCCTCCGGATGTAATAAGTCTGCTACTTCAATTGGAGTCCCTGTTCCCATTTGTCGATAAGAAAAGAAATCAAGCTAGCTGGATATGGGGTTTACTTCCAAAGTTTGTTCTATGGAATCTCTGGTTAGAGAGAAATCATAGAATTTTTAGAGATAGCCAACTAAGTGCAGATAGAATTAGCATTAAAATTCAGGCAATGCTGGGGGAAACGGCTGCTCACCTCTGCCCCACAGTAAAGCTACACAATTTGGACGAAGAACAGGAGAGATGGATAGCCCAGTTCAACATCCCAGGGTTAGGAAGCCAACAAGGAAATCACCCAATGATTGAAAGCTGGGAGATCAGGGGAAATGAAATGGAATTTGAAAAATGGAAAAGCAAAATTAAAATGCCCATCCTCTACTTTGATGGGGCCTCGAAAGGGAACCCAGGCCAGGCTGGGGGAGGGGGCATCATTGAAGATCCCAGACAAGATAATGTAACACATTATGCCATTGGACTAGGCATAGAGTCCAACAACCGAGCCGAAGCCTTGGCTCTCTGGCAAGGTTTGCAATTGGCAACCAAACTCAGAATACAGGACTTGGCAATAATAGGTGACTCAAGAATAATCATACAGGCTATTATCAAGCGATCCACCACTCAAAGCATCAAACTCAACAACCTCCTTGATAAAATCCACCTGCTATTAAGGAATTTGAACACATATCATTGCTATCACGTTTTAAGGGACTTAAATCAAAATGTTGATAAAGAAGCCAACAAAGGCGTTCTATTGGATGCTGGAGCACTGTCAGTCAATGGCATCATTGAAAATGTGGAAATCCCATGACCCATCGCAGCTCACGGGCACTCTTCCAAAGGACCAAGAATTTGATGAAGAGGATGGAACAATTGGAGGCTAAGATGGCCCAAATGAACAACAACTGGAGCCAGGAGGAAAAGAAGTAATCTTGTGTTGCAAAATTCATTATGATGAAACACAGTGCTAGAACAGTTGCCAAATCTCAGTGCTGGAATAGAGCTGAAACACAATGCTGTAATAGAGCTGGAATAGAAGCTGAAACACAGTGATGTAATAGAGCTGGAACACAGATGTTGAAACATAAATGCTAGAACACAGGTGCTGGAACACAAATGCCGGAACACAGATGCTGGAAAACAAATGCTGGAACACAGAAGCTGGAACACAGACGCTGAAACACAGTGTTGAAACAGAGCTGAAACAGATGCTGAAACACAGTGCTGTAACAGAGCTGGAACACAGTGCTGTAACAGAGCTGGAACATAGTGTTGAAACAAAGCTGGAACACAGATGTTGAAACACAGATGCTGGAACTCAGATGCTGGAACACAGATGCTGAATCATAGTGCTGAAATAGAGCTGAATCTTATGCTGAAACACAGTGCTGTAACAGTTGAAACATAGTGTTGTTACATATGCTGAAACACAGTGCTGGAAAGTTGCTGAAACACAGTGTTGTTCACATGCTGAAACACAGCGCTGGGGAACAAGTGCTGGAAATAATGCTGAAACAGTGCTAGATCTTATGCTGGAACAACGTTGCACAACATTTTGTATTTTGATCTGCAGGCCCGAAGAAAATTGGGGCATTTTGTAATTGAATATGTGGCAATGCCACCTCTCTAATATAAACTATAACCGTTTTCGTCAAAAAAAACATCTAGCTATTCTTCAGTTATTGATAGTTGTTATAATTCTTTTGTATATCATCTAATTTTTAAAGTTTTTCTTTTCTTTGTATTTAGATCATTGTTGTAACTTAATTAACCCCATTGCCCAACCTTAGGCACTAGTCATAGTTGACTTAGGGAAAGGGTTGCTTCTCATTAAAGGTTTCCATTGCATTGTTGCCTCTCATATAGGGTAGTTTCCTCCTTACCTTTAACAAACTAAAATTAACTCCTAGATTTCACCTAATAACTCACATAGTAACTAGTGTCTACCCCTCTTGACTTCCCTAGGAGTAAGCCTAGACAGAAGAAGTCCAAATCGAGATGACAAGTAGGTTTGGACTTAGGAATTGTGTCTCCAAAGACACACCTAGTGAATTGAGACTTTTCCACACTTATAAATGTGTATAAGAACAACAATACTATCTATATAATTTTATGCATGTTGTATCAAACTAGCTCATATCACTTATTACATTTCATTAGACATAAAAATTTATGCATATCCATTATACCTTATCCAAAAAAAAACATTTTTGTTATATCAAACTTACAAATATCATTTATTACATTATTTCAGAAATCAATCTTTATACATATGTTAAATTGAAAATTAAAATTAGTTATATCAAACTTATTCATATCACTTATTACATGACATTTGAACATTAGATATCAACCTTTATGCATATCCCTTATACCTTATCCTACATTGAAAAATACATTTTTGGTTATATCCATTCATTAGAGACTAGACACCTCCCTCTTTGACTTTATTTATAACTCTCGGTTTTCCAAACTCCTGCAGGTAAATAGTTATCATGCCCAATACCTTCTACAGTAAATTTTGATTGATTGATTACCTCCTGTAGTAAATTGTAAATTGTGACTAATAGATTACCTCCTGCAGTAAACTGTAAATTGTGACTGATTGATTTTCCAACTAGTTACTATTTAGGTGGTGTTGGCCAATCACAGTGATATTTGTTGCAGTAGCTTCATTGAATCCTACCGTACAAGGTACAATGTATAAATTGCATTTATTAATGTATAAATGTATTCAGAGTATTAAAAAAACCTTGGGATACTTGGATTATAAGATTTAACCATTCAAATATGCAAATTCAACAATTTCGAGCATGATTTTAAACAAAATTAATTCAATTATAAATACTAATCAATATTAATCAGATGCTTTAATAACTAACAAAGAATAACATATGCCAAAATTATTAAATCTTAATCTTAATCTTTAATTTAATTCAGTAAACACTACTAAAAATATTACTTTCATTAAATCACGCCCCACCCAAGTTATATAATTTTAATTAAAATATTGATTAATGTTAAAAAAAAAAATCAATAATGTACCATGTAAGAGTAGTTTAACTTCATGTCGATCAAAGCAGTCTGCATGTAGATCAAAGKMTTTAACTTYMGTMMTTTATMATTTATAATGTATTTAAATTATTTGGTCAGTGTAATACTTTGGAAATCATAAGTAAAACTTGAGTCGATTTAATGCACTTTAACTTCATGCAGATTTAATGCACTTTAACTTCATGCAGATCAAAGCATATGCATGTAGATCAAAGTATTTAACTTCCGTACTTTATAATTTATAATGTATTTAAATTATTTGGAAATCATAAGTAAAACTTGAGTCAGTTTAGTCTGCATGTAGATCAAAGGCTTTAACTACTTTATAATTTATAATGTATTTAAATTATTTGGAAATCATAAGTAAAACTTGAGTCAGTTTAGTGTGCATGTAGATCAAAGGCTTTAACTTCTAGGTCAGTGTAATACTTTGGAAATCATAAGTAAAACTTGAGTCAGTTTAATGTACTTTAACTTCATCCAGATCAAAGCAGTCTGCATGTAGATCAAAG
>JASDQU010102097.1:252588-273324 GCA_032191745.1 Picea mariana | reverse complement strand
CCTTGTGACCTTTGTTACCAATAACCACATCCTCCTCATTGACCTTTTTCTTAATTTTCTTAGTGGATGGAATACTAGAGACTTTTTTCTTACCTTTCTTAGTGGATGGTGTTAGCATCATAAGTCACTCCTAGATTGTGGCAAAATAAGAGCCCAATGCCCATCAGTTTTGTCACAAATAATTTAATGGGTGGTCGAATGGATAGAGACCCAAGAAGGTATCGCTTTAACTCAGAAAATCGGGCCTGGTATGTAAAATAGAGGAGGTCTTGATCTAACTTCCTTCAGTGGGTTGATTATAAAATGAGCAGGTGAAAGACATGGTAGGGGGAGTGAGCAAGACTGACTTGGGCATCAGGCATTTCAACAGTTTGAGGAAGAAAAACTCAGAATGAAAGATCCTCTTGGTTCAAAGCTTCAGAGGAGATGAAAGGTGACTTGACTGGATCTTCCAATTCCAAATCCTTCAGCGCTGAGAAAATACAAGAACTGATTAGAAACAATGCAACTATTATAGTCATTCAACCTACATCATCCTATAACAGTGCAACTCGACTCGATCCTCCAATTATGAGCTGTTCTAACACAGTTTAAACAAAGAGGTGGAAAGAGGCTGACATTCATAAGGTAAGAAGTCTCAAGTGCCAATACATAACCAGAGAAACTAGTGCTTCATCAAACTTTACAATCGAGAGCCTTGCTCAACCATCGACCCTACAGAAATACAAAAACTAAGTATATATACTCAGGGCAATTTGCCACCTTCACAGCAGGAAGGTAGCTGAGACATTAAAGTCCAAATTAGCGTGTGCATGCTCCTCAGGAAAACCTGGACGAAACTCCTTCGTCAGACGCCACCTTAACTTAGCATGGCTCTTACAGGGGGACCTTCACACAAGGGTGCCATGGGCCGATTGCTCTAGGCCTTTTCCACACCCTCCATTTATGAGTTGAGTTGAGGTCTCAACACCTTCTCAATATTCATTAACTGCTTCTTCCATGGAGGGTGTTCGAGACTGAAAACATTAAGAGAGACCCCGTGTCCTTTGAAGTCCCAGTAGCCGAAATGCATAAATGGCTCCTGGGCACTTTTTCGCATTTCATGTTTCGGGGTTTTGAAATGTAGTGGAAGAGAGAGAGCTCGTTTCCTTTGAAGTCCCGGTAGCCGAAATGTTGAAATGGCTCCTAGGCACTTTTCGCATTTCGTGTTTCGGGGTTTCGAAATGCAGTGGAAGAGAGAGATCTCGTGTCCTTTGAAGTCCTGGTAGCCGAAATGGCTTGATCACGCACCACGTGTCCAATTGGATGGATGACCTAGATCACTTCTCAAATGTGGGACCGCCTCTAGCCTGGACCCTTTCGACGTTCCGGGCTTCAGGGTTCTAAAATGTAGTGGAAGGAGGAGACCCTCTATTCTCTCAAAGTCCCGATAGTCGAAATGGCTTGATCATGGGCCACGTGTCCCATTGGATGGATGGCTTAGATCATTTCTTGATCAATGGTCCTGGTTCTTTTGGGATTTCGTGCACTGGGGATACATGATGCAAGGAGGAGAGACCCTTGTATGTTGAAGTCCTGGTAGATGAAACACCGAAATGGATTGATCGCTTCGTGAGTTTAGTCATAGGAGATGAGCTCAGGCGCTTGACCACGTGCAAATCTGTGACCCAAACTTACCCGATGGTCGTCGATCTTCCCCATCTGTGGATCCTTTCCGTTGAAAGACAAAGTGCCCGCTCGCTTGATTTTAAGCCTGAAATGGAGATTTTACATTTGTTACGCTTGGGCGCTCATGATGGTGGCCTTTGAATAAAATGCATTTTATAGGTTTTTAAACCCCATTTCTTCACATTTTACACCAAGGGCCTGAAATCAGAGAGAAACACCCTTCTTGCAAGAATTGGCGTTAACAGATGGAATACTAGAATACTAAAGATTGACCTTTTTCTCACCTTTATTATGCAAGAGTTAGTCATCCAAAGTAGGAATGTATACATGAATGTTAAGACTATACAATTATCACTTGTTGAAGTTCTTATATGACAATACAATCCAATTGAACCATTCCAAATTCTCGTGTAAGAGTATATTGGAATGCCCATGTTCGAATTCCCCATCTCATAGATCTCTCCATCTAAAGTTCATTTTTAATAAAAATTTAAGAATGTATCTACCCATATGTGAAATATTTTAATGTCATACTTTCCATGTCAAAATGGATTTGCAAGAAAATTTTAATCCTATCTAGATAAAATCATCCTAATACTAAGTTGTAAGAGTTGAAACAACCTTCTCCCTTTCTTCCCAAACTATTTGAATTAGTGCAAAAAAACCACTAATCCTGAAATCACTTGAAGCAAAATTCACATCATTGAGGGTGAAAAGTCTACTTATTTTGGATCTAAATTTTCCTTTAACAATTATGTATTAGGTCAATCGTTTTGAAGGTTAATCACCAATCATTAAACTCACTATTTGTTTTCCTGACATGCTTCCTCCATGCACAATTATATTAGTTTATATGAGGCCTTTGCCTTTTTTAGGAAAGGAAAAGATGATCCATAGAACCAATATTGGCAATGCATGGTCCACCACATTTTTAGAGCATAAAAAACCTCTAGGCACTCAAGTTTCTATATGACTAATTTTGGAAGAAAAAATAAACCAATAATCATACATAAGAAATGTATATTTCTTGAATATTTTTTCTATAGCCATGATTTTACTAACAAAATGCATGTCTCTAAATAATGAACTATTAAGTTTTTGTTAAAATTTTAATATCCTAGCAATATGGGAAGGAACAAAATGGGCTAGATGCTCATGACTCAATACTTTATTTTTTTAAATTGACTTTGAAAAGGCCCGTGATATGGTCAAGTTTCCCTTCATCCTGGTCACGCTTAATGTTGGATCATGTTGTCATTGATGCCAAAGGATTGATGTCAAAGGAACAATGTCTTGTCATAGTATATTGATGTATTGATTGATGGATCATGTATTGACCTTGATGTCAAGAGGAGTCATAGTTGTATGCATAGATGAAGATGGATCAATGAGTTGTCATTGATATATGATGCATAGTTGGATTGATGTAAATATGACTCATTATTGTCTTGTCATGGTTGATAGGGAGTACAAATGGATTAACTCCAAAGTGGTCCCCTTATGGTGAAACCCCTCACGGGAAGACGCTTTGTAGTTAAGTTATCCTAGAAGTATGGTTAGATAACCCATGCTTAATTGTGTAATTATGAGATGAATATCAATGAATTTATCAATGAAACTATCCTAGATGGATAGTGCTTGTCATGCCCTTTCCGGTGGTATTTGGAACATCACATAACTCCTCACGGTTTGAGAGTTATGGATTTACAAAGTTGGAGGACCCTCATACGATGGCTAGAAGCCCCAAAAGGTAAAAGACATCAAAGTGATTACAAAGAAGAAATTATTTAAATAATAAAGTGAAGAGATAAAGTCAAGAGGATTATTTAAATAATAAAGTAAATGGAGAACTTTCTATTTATGGAAAGTGGTTATAAGAAGGTTAACCCTAAAATGAGGAAAGTGGGTTAAGTGGTCAAGTGGCTATTAGATATATGGACAAGTGGAAAATTGGACAAAGTGGCTATGTGGACAAAGTGGTCTAGAAGATTCTTCTAAGGAAGCTACTTGGAGAGTATAAATAAGAGGCAAGGGTCTCTTGTAGAAATATCTCTTAAGCATATAGTGAAGATATATTATGAGAGAGAGATTGACTAGAGGAACTCATGGACGCATCAAAGTTTTCATAAGTCTGAGATATTGACAGAAAAAGTTTTGGAAGTTCAGAAACCCTAGTTTCTGAAGGAGTATGCAAGCAGATGTGGGCCAGATCCCATACATACGCAGGCTACAGTGAGGCAGGACACGTACACATGCGGGTTGAAGGAAGTCAGAGCACATACAGTTGGATGGAAGTCATGAATACTTGAGTGTAAGCTGGTGCCAAGCTCTTGAAGGCTGAAGAAAGTTCCAGATCTATATTCTATGGCCTCGGATCTGCCATAGAAGCTATGGTATGGTTACATAGTTGTCTTGATGGATACTCTTGCTTATTGTATGGTGAATTATTAAGGAATTTTGGGTATGGTTGTTGTGATATGGTTATTTTGGTTGATTGATAGAGTGAGAAACACTCTTATGGTTCAGTACTGATATGATTGCCATAGTACAATGGTTGCTTATACATGATTAAGTAGCATTCATATTGTATGGTTGAGGAGCCCGAGTAAGTTGTTGGAGAGCATAAATGTGTTTTGATTGGTTATGGTTCAGATTGGAAAGTGAAAGACAAAAGTGGATGTGACTGAAGGTTGCAGAGGATTTGAGTTTATCAAGGAGAAAAAACCCTAATTGTTTAGAAGGAATACACATGTTGTAGTATAGACATGTCGTGTACATACGCGAGTTGTACTACTGGTAGGGCACATACATATGCATGTTGCACTACTGACAGGTCGCGTACCTTTTAACATCTAGATTTGTATCTGTTGAGGATTGATTACTCTTCTTAGTTGGTGTTGAGTTTTGTAAGTTGAGTCTTGCATTGTAGAGTTGGTTATCTTGTGGAGTTTTAACTCGATTCAGTTGTTGTTGATAACCCAAGGATTGTAGTCCGTAATAAAAAGAAAATTGTACATAGATATCGTGTTCTTTGTGTTCCTTGTGGTGATTACTTATTGATGATATATGTTGCTGGTATATGTTGTTGATATATTTTCACTCCTAACTAGTTATAAATGACAGTAATAAGTGATGAGTAATTGGTGATTGCTAACTAAAGAGTTTTGTGAAGAGGATTTTTGAAAAGATCCCTACACTGATTTACCCCCCCCTCTCAGTGTGGTTGTTGTGTCCAACAATTGGTATCAGAGAGGGCCTTCACTATAATCCTTAACAAGCTTGGAGGAGATCCATGGAAACACAAATGGATGATGAAGTTCCAATCCTTGATGAGGAAAATTATTCTACATGGAGAATAGAAATGAAAGTGTGTTTGAAGGAAATAGGAGAAGGTGTTTGGAAAGAAACTATTGGTGGATCGGTTCCTTTGAATAACAAGTCAAAGTTTGCATCTCAAAGGGAAGAAAAGAAGAATGATGCATTGTCTCTCAAGACCATTCTTAGTGGACTCTCAAGTTCTATCAAAGAGAGCATGGGACAATGCACTTATGCCAAGGATCTATGGCTAAAGCTAGAGAATACATACCAAAGAAAAAAGGAAGACCTTGAAGACAATTCCATCAAGATAAATGAAGGTAAAGAATCTCTTAAATCCCCTGATTTCAATGTTTCAAAAAGTGATGATGTTGAATATTTCTCTACAAGTGAAGAAGAAAATCTAGAAATAGTTTGTGTAGATTTAGATGATAGTTATCCCATGGAAGAAGTAGAAGAAGAACTATCAAAACTTAAAAATAAATTTGAATGGGGTCTATTTGAATACAACTATGACCATTGTTACATAGAATATAGCTATCTTTCTGAGAACACTAAAAAGTTTCTTAAAAAGAATCAAAGGCATATCTTGAAGTTAAAGGAAATTCTCAAGGAACAAGAAGAAAGTAAAAAGACTCAATTAGAAGAAAAAGAAGAAGAGATCAAAAGACTAAAGAATGAAATAGAAGAGAATAAGAAGCTAGATGATGAGATTATCAAAAGTCTTGAAGTTAATGTCCATCTCAAGACCCAAATTGAAGAATCCAAAAGGGTAGAGGAATTACTAAAGAATCAAGTAAATGAAAAGGAAGAGTTATGTCATAAGTTGGAAGTTGAAGTTGTTGATCTTAGAAAGAAAGTAGAAAAGTCAAACAAATTCTTGAATAGCTCAACAATGTTGAATGAGATATTGGATAGCCAAAGATCACCAAATGATAAATCAAGTCTTGGATACAACAAAGAAGCTACACATGTTGAATCAAGCACCTTTGATGCACCTCTTTTGTCACCTTGGTGAGCAAATAAGAGGTGCTTGCAAGCTCAGTTGGGTCTGCTGAGCAGGACAGCTATAGAGAAAAGAGTTAGAGAAAGAAAAACAAAACTATAATTAAGGATTAAACTAATAGATGCAATAAAAACTAAAATCATAAGCATAGGGACATAGAGATAACAAGAACAAAAATACCCATGTCACCAATGTTTGAGTCTAATCTATTGATGAAAACAAAGCACCAAGAAGAAAGGGGACTATGAGTCCCTTCTTCCTCCAAGGGAAGGTTCTCGGACCCTCACTAGTTAGCTCTTCTTACAACAAAGAAAATGGAAAATGGTGATGAAAGAACTCTTTACAAATCCACTCAATGGTGAGATGGATTGTCCAATGTAATGGTGCCCAAAGTGTTCTTGTCAAGGATGGAGTCCTTAAAACAATATAGGCAGCATAACATTACTTTGAATTCCTTGAGAAAATGAGGTGCATTCATGGATTTTTATAGCATTGCATTGGGTTATTGTGTAACTGCTTTGTAGTGTGAAAAGAGGCCATTTAGGGCATTATTAGGTCTTTGACCAGCCCACCAGTCAGATCCAGCCCAGATTTGGGGGTCAAATCGGCTTGGGAGCTGAACCATAAGTGGTTGGGAGGCCGACCACTTTCATAAATGTGTCGTTTAGTAGGTGTGTGGCTTTTTGTGCTAACAGTCATGCATCATGCGCATATGCACGAGTTCTACGTTCTTGTTCCGTGCATGTGCACGCGCGCCCAATGTCTGCAAAGCGCTCTTCAATTTTTCACTACTTTGTATATTTTTTTTACCTTTTTGAATGTTGTGGTATTAATTCAGGTTCATGAATGATTTCATTACTGGTTGACGATGCTGAGTTCTTGTAACCATGTGCGGATGAAATTTCAGTGATAACAGATGCCCCCTGATGGATGAGGTTAGGAGCATACGTATAGCTAAAATCCATCAATGTTTCTTTTATGGAGAATGTTGTTGTAAGAGAGAGTAATAGTGTGATTGTCCAGAGCGATCTGTTGGAGGGAAAAAAGGAACTGGTAGGACCTGACCTTCTATGCGGTGTGCAAAATAGAAAACTGTGTACAAACGAGGTGGGCATGCCCCATGCTCGTGTCATGTAACTCTAAAAAAAGATGACTGAAGTGTCAGTGTAGAAAACTGTAGTGCCCTCGGGGGCAGTCGTGATAGAGACAAAATATGCTCTGAATAGTAGGCATTGATCGCGGTAATAAGTAGCAGCGATGATGTGGGCATTGATAGCACTGCCAAGTGCAGAGGTCTTCGGCAAATAAAAGAACTAGTTGCAATAGTCGCAAAGTAAGACCCACCGTAACATGAGAAAGTGTTGGCGTCGAATGTTATGGGGGTCAACGACAGCAGGGAGCAATGGTGTTTCACCCTGTGCCGTCTGAGATCTCTCATGGAATAGATATTGAGAATCAAGATACTGTCACCCTTTTGGAAAATTGTGCTAATGTCGATGAAAGAGGGATGCAACTCCCAGAAGCAAAGGGCTTCGTGAAATCTACTGAGGTGAGGAAGGGGTAGAGGTACATGGACGAAGTCAAGAAGTGGGAGGACTCAAGACTTCCCCTTGGTTGGAGGGTGTATGAGATAAAAAAGTGGTTGCAACTGTGTAACGAGGTCGAGTGTCACGGGGATGACAAGACCAGTGATAAGTTGTGCCAGAGGCGGGACAAGGTGAACAAATTCAGAGGGTAGAGGTAAGTGACCTGTGGGGTACTCTGAAGATATGGATGATGCCGGCAAGGGTAGATGATAAGTAATGCTCCAACCAAGGGTGACATGGGTTGCGTTTGGCCAAAAGGAGGGAAGCAGGTCGTCAAAGGTGACGACAAAAAGATAATGTAATGACTGGAAATAAAGGCGTTTGTACAATAAATAACGAATAATGGGGGAGAAATGTACAAATACATAAACAGGTTCCCCAGTGTGATATGGGTGGCCCACGTAGGGCATAATTTGCTTGGAAAACTGATTGTGGATGAAATGGAGGGTTCATGATATTGCGGAGGTGCAGGTAAAAAAATAGAACCGTAAAGAGATAATCTAGGAGTCCGTGTGGGAAAGCTAGCAAAATGAGGAGAAGGAGTATGTGGCTGATTCGCGACATGATGAAAGACTATCGGGACTCCCATCCCTAAAGGGTAAGGAAAAACAACATGAGTGTCAAAAAGTGGCAAAAGGTGCTATGAATGGGACAACTCATGTGGGTAAGAATGCTACTGGGTAACAGTACCGAACATGCAAATGGAGGTGTGGGTACTGCAGAGCCAGGAATGGGGATCCTAGAGGCCAATATCAGAGGGTGTGACTGGAAATGTAAAATGAGATATAGTGGGAAAGACTACATGCCAATGCTGAGTATATACCTGAAGGGGTTGTGTCGATGGATGATGATCAAGTACCTGCACACATGAAAACCAAATACCCAAAGTGAACAATATCTGAAGAGAATCAAAGATATGAGCATGTATTTGATAAGTGTGACTATTCGCATGTGTACCTGACCATGGTATGAAAAAAAAAAGGTGCCCCGGGGGCGCAGGATGAAAAGAAACCCAGGGACTGCTGTGATGTAGGTGACGGGATGTTGATCCCGTGGCTGAAGACAGATTGAAAAATGGACACTGTGGGCTCGTGGAATGGTGAGTGGAAGTTTGGAAAAAGGCCTATATATAGCTGTAGGGCCCACATTGCCACCTCATTTGTACCTGCTGCAATAGTGACTGGACGAGCAGTTTTCAGAGGAGATTTGGAGATTTGGGGAGGACGAGGCATCCGAGTGGTGATTAGTGAGTGTCAAGTTAGTAGTCTGATCATCCTGCATAGAAATAGGATTTCATTTTTTGGGCAGGGGCTGTACGGGGGGCCATACATAGACATTTAGGGGATATAGGCCCCACATGCGCGGGTGATCCAGTGATAGGCGCGTATACATGCACGCCTGTACACCAAATATACGTGCATGGGGGTGCGTTAGAGAGAATTTAAGGTGAGCTCGAAGGGCGTGCCTGTGAGTTGAACAGACGTGCACCAGTGTCCGTCTGTGGGTTGAACAGGCACGCACCTCTGCGCGCCTGTATGGTGAATAGGCACGTGTAGGGGCACACCTGTGAAACAAACAGGTGTGAACTGATGCACACCTATGTAGTGAACAAGCGCGCATGCATGCGCACCTATGTAGTGAACAGGTGTGCATGTGCGTGTGCCTGTGGGTAACAAAACCGTGCCTAGGAGGCAAGGTTGAGGTGTATAAAAATGAGTCTTTTTGATGCTGTGGATGGTTGCTTGAGATGATATAGGGATCTTTGTTGTCTGCAGGTGGATGATGGTGAGTATGCATGTGGGGTGGTGAGAGAGAGATTGGGCTCAGTTGCGAGACGTCGTGGCCATTGAGGAGCTCGGTGTGTGTGTGACTTTGGCAACCTGTGGGTTGCTAAAGTTCTTTGAGTGCCCGTTGATACGGGCAAAAGAGTATCTGCTACAGTTCCTGATCCAGATGTGGAGTCCAAAGTTGCACTGCTTCCTCATTCGAGGAGAGCAGATCCCCTTCACTACGATGGAGGATGTATATTTCTTGACTGGGCTCCCCTTTCGGGGAACGCCCCTACCGGCAGAGCCGGTGCTACCTAGGGGTACTTTGCTTGCCACTATTGGCCGGAGATATTTTTCAGGTCAGAACTTTATGTCCAAGATGGTGGTGAGTATATCTGTGATAGATTCCCTAGTGCATCGTTGTATATCAGCGATGATTGTGCGAGTATATGGGTCACTGGCGACCCAGTGGATCAGTGGTGGCCAGCTTCTGGTGCTGGAGAGAGTCTTGGCCGGTGAGCGTTTCGCTTGGGGGTTGACTCTGTATGTGAGGATGGTGGCGCAGTTGGACCACTGTCGGTCTACTGATGCAGGAGAGTTTGCTTTCGGGTCCATCCTAGTGGCCTAGTTTCTAGAGAGGGTGTCGATGTTGCGCCTGAGGATTCTACTGGGGATGTCGGGGGCGCGAGAGTCGTGGTTGAGGCGGTGGTCGACTATTTTTCTTCGTCATGGTGGTGGAAAAGGTGGCCACTTCTTTTCTGCAGAGGTAGCGCAGGTACGGTGGAAGATGCCGCAAGTGATACTTCGGTACCCCTATGCCAGGGTGGACTTCCGAGATGACTCGGACATGGTGCTACCTCCAGGGGAGGTTTTTGACCATCGAGGTATGTTTAGTGTTAGTGTGTATGTTTTGGTTTTTTTTGTTGTTTGAGATAGCAGTCCATATGTATATGATATAGATGTTGATACTATCTGTTGTTTGTTTGCATGTGCAGATGTGGCACCTCGCGGGCACAAGGTGGAGATGTAGAGGGCGTCGACTCATCGAGAGCCGGAGAGACTGCCGCAGGGGGAGAGACGTCGGTGTGAGGATGTTGCAGGGCAACCAGCTGATCTGGAGAGGGTAGCGAGGAGGCACCGATTTGATGACCCTGGTGTTGGACCATCACACGCTCCTCCGACGGCTATTGGAGTGGACTTTGAGGATATACGCCGTCGGCTGGAGACAGTATTATAGGACGTGCCTGAGGGCCTATGGTCTCATATCCAAGATGAGACCTTCCTGGAGTAGTGTGTGGGGGTTCCACCTCCATGGCGGGCCATTGTGTGATGAGCAGCAGTGGTTGCGGCGATGATGAGCGGACGACTGCCACCAGGGCAAGAGGGGCCTGTAGGGGGTGGGCCACCACCTCCTGGAGCAGGTGTTGGTGAGCCACCACCACCTGAGGGAGGGGCAGGTGGTGGTGCTTTAGAGGCACCGTGAGTGGTGCTTTGATGTACATATGTATTTTTGTGTATATAGGCTGGTGAGCCCATTTTGTACCGAGGTGTTGTATTGGCCTGCGGATACGTGTATTTTTTGTATGTAAACATTCAGATGACACTGTAGACCTATATATATATATATATATATATATATATGAGTATACTTTTGGAGATCTATGTGGTGTTTACATGTTTTTGGTTAATGGTTTGATGATGTCTATTCTATATATATGTTGTGACGGGATTTGTAATATGTTTATGTATGTGTAGAGGTAGCTTGATGTGATATATGCCAGTCTAACACAATATTAGCTACGTTATCTGTGATTTGATTCAATTGTCTTGGAATATGTGTAAATGTAATGGAATCAAAATGTCGAGATAAAAGCCTAACCTGCAGGTATTTGCGAAAGAGGCAAGGATCACGGATGCGGTACACATTGTTGAGCTGGAGAACGACTAGTTGAGAGTCGAGGAAGACGCTAAGGTGACGAATATGATGATGTTGTGCGTCAGCAAGGAGGCCAATGACAACGGTGTATTCGGCTTGGTTGTTGGTTGCTGACCCCAAACATATGCCGCCTGAATGGAGCATTTCATGTGAGGGGGTGTAGAGAGCCCAAGCAGCTGAAGCAATATTTTGTGTCCGACGGCTGGCATCGTCGGCATAACCGATGTGGTAAGCTGGTGGAGGAAGCATCTGTCAATAGCACAAAGGACAGTTTAGACATGAGGGGAGGAGAAAAAATATTAAAAACTCTAGAAAAGAAATGACCTAAAGTAGGAGGACTACGTTTAAGCGTAAAATTTATTTAAGTATAACCCGTTGACGAGTTCTTTGAGAGAGAGGCCTTCGAGGGAGGTTAGGATGTATGTGACTTTGGTGAGGTAATGTTGGATAATGTATGGGCCATGCCAAAGTGAATCGAATTTTCCATGGCCAAAGGTATCATGAGCGATATCATAAGCCAGGACGAGGTCGCCTTCGCGGAATGATCGAAGGTTGACATGGCGATCAAAGGTAGCCTTAGATAATTTTTTAGCTGCCTCGTTGTTCTGTAAGGAAGATCAACGATCTTCATCCAGAGACTCCAAGTTCAGCAAGCGCTGCTCCATTGGAGCAGTGTCAGGTAATAGCTCAATTGCGGTGCGTAAGGTGGGAATTTCGCACTTGATTGGAAGAGTTGCCTTGACCCCATGGACTAAATGGAATGGTGTGAAACCAGTAGCGGTCTTCACAGTCGTTCGATAAGCCCATAGTGCAGAAAATAACATATGATGCCAATTGGTTTTATGTTTATTAACCATGCACTGTAGCATGGTCTTGAGGACTTTGTTAACTGCCTCGACCTGTCCATTTGACTGAGGGTAATATGGTGAGGAAAAATCATGAGAGAAGCCTAACCGAGTTGAGAGTTCGATGAAAATATCATTCTCGAAGTGTTTCCCATGGTCAGAAACGAGTTGGAGGGGTACTCCAAAGCGGGATATGATGTGGTTAAAGAAAAAACGCGCTGCAGTGTCAGCGGTGTTGTTGAAAGTGGGCATAGCTTCGACCCATTTGGTGAAGTAATCAACAGTGACAACGATGTATTTGTGGTCATTGCTAGAGGGGGGATTACAAGTCATGAAGTCGATGCCCCATTTACAAAAAGGGTCGGCAGTAATGACAGAGTGAAGAAGAGCAGGGGAAACTCGGGATTTGTTGGCATAGAGATGACATTGCTCACATCGTTTCACGGCATGAATGCAATCATGAAACAAGGTAGGCCAAAAGTAACCAGCTCAGATAATATTTTGAGCAGTGGATATACCTGAAAGATGGCCTCCACATGCACCATTGTGGTAGTCGTTTAAGACTCTGTCGGCCTCGTCGATAGTCAGGCATCGAGGAAGAATGGTGTTGATGCCCCGTCGGTATAGGATGTCTCCGATGAGAAGGTAGCGGGGGGCCTGATGGTGAATACGTCGATGATCATCTCGTAAAAGGTGGTTACCAAACTTTTGATTTCAGAGGTAAACGAGAAGGTCGCCGTACCAAGGATCATCCGAAGTGATGTAAAAGAGATGTTTGTCGGGAAAGTCGGTGTTGACAGGGGCACTAGTGGTGTCAGAGGGGAGGGCCATGACAAGTTCATCGAGAACGAGGGCCTTCTTACTCTTAGGTGTGGAGAAATCAAGTTCATATTCCTGAAGGATAACGATCCATCGAGCGAATTTGTCGTTAACTTGCCGATGGCTGAGAAAGTACTACATAGGGTTGGAATCTGCGACGACCTTTGTAGTGCGAAGCAGAATGTAATGGCGCAGTTTCTGGACTGCGAGGACAACTCCAAGAGAAAGTTTCTCTTCGTGTTTATATTTCAAGGGTGGCCCTGAGAGGTTTTTACTAACGTAATAAATGACGTGTTCACGATTGTCATCTCTGAGCTGGACGAGGACGCCAGCTACTGATATAGCTGATGCTGATACGTAGAGGATATAGTCACGATTATAGTCAGGTGCACTAATTAAAGGTGCATTTGAAAGCGTTGCTTTAATATCATCAAATGATTGTTGGGCATGGTTGTCCCAGTGAAATGGAATGTCGTGAAGTAGTAAGCGAAGGAAACTGTGTGCACATATGGAATAATTCGGGACAAAGTGTCTAAGAAAGTTAGCTTTGGCCTGAAGACTCTGAAGTTGCCATAAATTCCAGGGAGGTGGAATTTCGGTGATAGCTTGGACTTTGAGGGGGTCCACGGTAATACTGCTTTGGGAAACAATAAAACCAAGGAGGCGCCCTGCGGTGACACAGAACACACACTTGAGAGGATTCAAGCGGATGTTATACTGATGACACTGTTGAAAGATGATTCGTAAATCATCAAGATGCTGGGTGCATTTATTGGATCGAGTTGTGAGGTCGTCCAAGTAGGCGAGGATGATATTAGCCATATCGTGAAAGATGTATGTCATCACCCACTGGAAAGTTGTGCCGGCATTTTTTAAGCCAAAAGGCATGACACGATATGCAAAAGTGCCCCACGGGGTAGTGAATGCGTTTTTATACTAATCGGCTAGGTGAATTTGAATTTGGTTATAGCCAGAGAATCCGTCCATAAAGGAGAGAGCCTCGTGGCCAGCGCATTCGTTGATAATTTGATCGATGAAAGGCATTGGAAAGTTGTCTTTCGGACATGTGTTATTGAGATCACGAAAGTCTGTGAAAATGCGAATAGTGCCCTATTTTTTGTCGATGGGTATAGGGTTGGAAACCCATGAGGTATAAGCGATGGGGTAAATAAACCAGATAGTGCGTAACTTGTCAATTTTGGCTTTGATAGCCGCCGCTTTGGATGGGTGTAGTGGTCGCTGTTTTTGGCAAACTGGTGTGATGTTGGCCAGGTGTCGATGCAATGTTCGACAATAGGGGGATCGAGGCCAGGCATTTCCATGTATGACCAGGTGAAAATATCCCTATATTCCTGGAAGAGGGCTTTATATGTGGCGATTTCCTGAGGAGTGCAAGCGGCTCCAATGGTGATTTCTTCGACGATGCCATTTTTAATGGAAATGTCAATATTAATGGTGGGGGAAATGTTGGCCATATTGCCTTCTTCAAATGCATCAGGAGTAGGAATGGGATTGTTGAACCAATCGATAGGCCCTGATGGGATAAAATCTTTGGTTTCGATTGTGTAAATGGGGTTTTGGTTAGGAGGCATGGGGGCTTCCTATGGAGAAAAGAGTGTGCGGTGATGTAGCACATCCCAGGGAGAGTCCGGGTGGTTTAGCTCTTCTAGTATTTCCTCATCGCATTGGAAACATCGAGAATACAAGGGGTCGTGAGGAGTGATATCGGTGACAGTGTGGTTGCCCCCTGATGAAGAAGCAGGGGGAACAATGCTAGGAGATAGTGATGGTTCACTCGACATAAACCATATATTGAAGTACTGAGGGGTACCCATGGTGGTTGGGTGGAGAGTGTTCGTAGGGAAATGAGCAGGAGAGTTGGGAGGGTTGGGGGGTAAATCCTCAGATACGTCATCTAAGAACCATGGAGGTGTTGGGAGTGCCTCGGGCTCGGGAGAAATGACATGAAGATCCTCTAGTGACGAGGTAATGTCCATTATCGCCTCTATGGGTTGGTGAAGCAGGGCCAATTGACGTTGCCTGTATTCAAGGATCGTAGGACACTGGTATGTAAAATGAGCTAATGAATCGCAGAGAGAGCAAGGGCGTCTCATACATTCATTGACTGAAGTGGTGACATAATGAATGTTAGTGATATTTGTTGAGGAGGACGTAGCAGGGCTGGGGTTGTTCTGGAAGTTCTGGCACACTGCGGCTAATGTCTGCCAAAAGCGTGGAAGTGCTAGGCAATGATGGGTGTAATGGCCATACTCTGAATAGATAGCACAAGCGTATTTGGTCCTCAACCCTTTAATACTGGAAGGGTGGGTGGTAGTGGTGGGACTAGTAGTAGTGGTGGTTGTTGTGGGAGTTTGATTGAGGGGGATCAAATTCCGTAATTCAGGTAGTGATGGATAGTTGTTGGTTTGGTGGCCCTATTTCTTACATAGTGCACAAGGTGGTGGGATGTGTGGAGGAAGTGGAGTGGTGGGCTCCTTCTTCTTTCTCCTGCCCCCAGCTGTAACAGGGGGATTAGTGAGTGGGGGAGTGGTGGGGGTAAGGATAGGAATCGTCATGGGGATTCCTTCCTTTGGGGGAAGGGATGGTCGAGGGACCATCTCAGGTGGGTGTAAATACCACACTGGGATTGCTAACACCATATTAGGTATTGTGAGCATTGCGGCTACCTGAAAAGCTTCTATACTGGGTGGAGGGTAAAAGAAGGGAATTTGAGTGAGGGTTTGGGGAACTATCTCCCAAACTGGACTATGTCCTTGGGGAGAGGTGGAATTGTGGACTGATGGAGTCGACGAGTGTTCATGGGGGTTGTGAGGAGGGGTTTCTGTGATGACTAGGACGTCAGATATGACAGAAGACTCTGTAGGAGGAAGGGTATCCTCTGTGTGAGTTCTGTTAGATGATATGATGCATACGTGATTAGTAGGATGAAGGAGTGGTGGTGCTCCATGGTATGTCCCTAACAAGGATGGATCTTTAAAAATCCCAGGACCCATCTCGACAAGTGGATATGCGTCTTGGTTTGTGTGGATGAGAGGAAGAATGTTATCAAGGTTGGCAGATGGGTTAGGCTCATAATTTGAGACTTGGTCGATGGTCACGATCTTCCCATTGTGGGGGAGCATCATGGTCCAAAAGACGGAAGATGCCACTGCCTTCATAGTGTACATGTAGCTACGACCGAACAGGATATTATAATCGAGCGGAGCATCGATAACTTCGATATCGATGAGAATAGTCTTTCCCCCGAGTTCAATGGGGACATTTTGGAAGAGCCCTTCAGGAGAGGGTGGTCATCCGTCATAAGCTCGTAATGTGATGGTAGAGGGTATGAGTTCTGGGAACCAAGTTTCTACCATACTGTTTTGGACATGATGCACGTAGATGCACCTTCATTGATGATACACTGATGAACTGTGATGTTTCGTATTTTCACTGGTATTTGAAAAGCGATCAAGGCAGGAAGATGAGGTTCTCCACTATCAAGATCAAAGGTGATGAGTTGGGTATCTACAGGGTCGACTACCCCCAAGGCAGAAAGTAGTGATTTCCGTTGAGTAGGACAAGTCTGGAGGACTTCCAATACTGACATGGCAGTCAAGGATTGTGCTAAGTCGTCTACCAAACTATAGTTATGAGCTGCCCTAGCCTGTGGGTTGTGGACATTCCTGCGCAATGGGATGTGAGGGATGTGAAGCGATGTTTCGGCAGAAGGGCGAGGGATCACCAATGGGGGTACCGACGGTGGAGGGTTTGTTTCTAGAGGGATGGAAGGAGACTCAGCGGGTGTATGATACTGATGACTACACGTTTGCAGAAGGATTTCTTCCTCACTGGTGAGGAGAATTGTACGCTCTGCTGGGTTGTTGGGGTTGAGGTATTGTCCCACCTGAGGTGGGGGGTACTGTGTGTCCTGTTGGGTGTTTATCACACCTTGATGTGGAATAGGATTTTGCACAACAGCGGGAGGGGGTTGTTGCACTCATTATTGTGGTGCCTGTTGAGGGGAAGGTTGTGCAGGAGAATGGGGAAGACTACCAGAGTCTTTCAATCGTTTGAAATCAGCGATCTGGGGGCAATGATGAGTGTAATGGCCGAATTCACCACAAAGGGCACAAGGGAAGATAGTTTTAACATTATTTCTCCCTTGGCATTTATTATTATTATTTTCCCCTTGGGGATTTTGGTTCCCTTGGTTCTGGTTGCCCCTAGTTGGTTGGTGCTGTGGGGGTTGATTCCCACCTTGACCTGGGTTGTTGTTATTCCTATTCCGTCCTTTATTCTTGGCATTGTTCGATGGATGAGTTGGGTTGGCTGTATTCAACTGTTCAAAACTTTGGTATTGTTGAGCAGTAGAGGGTTGAATAAAATTTACCCCCACATGAGGATGTGGGGGAGCCATGGGTTGTGGAGGACCAGGAAATGGGAAGTATGGATTTTGTGGTGGTATCGATCCATAAGGTACATAGGAAGGTGTAGTTCTTTAACTAGTACTATAAGTTGATGTTGAGGGAGTACCATTGTTTGTGGGAATAGGTGGATGTATGGGAGGTGTCGGTGGTGGTCCACTGATGGGTGGAGGTATAGCAATAGGGTATGGCTGTTGATAAGGGGGTGGGGGGAAATAAGGAGTGCCCTCGTATGCCGGTGGGTATTGAGGTGTTCCATACATCGGTGGTGGTTGGGGTTGTGGACCATGGTGTGTGGTGGCACCTATTAGTCCGTCTACTGAGTGAGACATCCCAGGTTTGTCTTGGCCAAATGGCACAGGTTTTGGAAGATCAGGAAGTATTGTGTATAAGTACCCTGACTATGCATAGATGAGGTCATAATGTTGGGCCTTACTGATGGCTTCCTCTTTGGATTGAGGGAAGGTGGAAGCTACATCCTTACCGAGGAGAGAGACAAGTGATCTAAGAAACCAGTCGAGACATTGTTGCTTGGTGGTTTCTTCTTTGCACAAACTACGTCACCTACGCCACTCGTGAATGTGGTCAGCGATGTGCGTGGATGAGGTTTGTTTGAAGTTAGTTAGTATTTCAAGACCATTGTTGTGGTGGATGGGTAATTGGAAAAAAGTCAAGAATGCTTTGGCCAATGACTCAAAGGTTGCGTGAGACCCCGATTTTTCTTCGAAATACCATTTAGCCGATGGGCCAATGAGTGTGCGTTGAAATAATTGCAGTCTAATGGAATCATCCATAATGCTATTGGAGGAGCACCATAGGTGAAAGGTCATGACATGGTTGGCAGGGTCATCCCCTGCCTTTCCTTCAAACTTTGGTATGTCTGAAGGTAGTTTGGTTGGCATTGCAGGCCATGTGGGATCATGCAATATAGGATCATTGGTGAGTTTAGTGAGATCCGGTATGTTGATATAGGCCAAATATGGAATCTACAGTGGGGGGGGGAGGATTATCTCCAGCCATAGTGTGTTGTGAACCTGACCTGTGAGGGGGGCTAGGTGGGTTGGTGCTCCCTCCTTGAGAGAAAGTGGGTCCCCCGCTTCCGTGTAAAGGAAGGCGAGTGAATGGATGACCTTGGGAAGTTGACCCAAGTAATTTAGAACCAAGCAAAGCTGATCCTAAGATAGTAGCACTCATAGGAGTGTGTGAAGGAGGTGTCGATGAGCGGTCATGACCAGATACTCCCCCTAAGATAGGAGGGAGGTTGAGAAATCGTCGTGAACGACGGGGGTTTTATGGTTCCCCTATGATGTCAAACTAGCTGTGTGTATGTGTGAAAAAAGTGGTGAGAGTAATATAGAAACAAGAGCCTTTGCGTTGACTGTTTACACAATATATATATCCAAATCAAACTGTAATCAGATGTGCGTCATACATAAAATGTGAAAGAAGCATATATGTGGGTATGTGGGTTTTGTCTGCATGGGGGAATCAAAAGAAAGAAAATGCTCATGTCCTAGAATACGTAACATCCTTCCTCTCTGATAGCACTGGACCTTCCAATAGTACTCAACAGTGGGGTTTGATGTCACCGGAAGAGAAACTAGTGAAGGATGAAATAATTGGTTATAATGAGGGGTAAAGGGGGCATATCCCGAAAGAGCTGGTGATATTTCCCAACAGCCACACAAAATCCAATCAAGGTGCAATTGCAGCCCACAATTTCCACCTAGGTAGATGTCCTAAAGTTGGTCACTAGGTACCTCGATCAAAGTTCGACATTTAGATTTTCGGCCTAAGAAATGGGTCACGGGCTGGATCCCATCCAAGAGGTGGGTGCCTCAAGGGGGGACGCACAGAACAATCGGACCTTAGCCTTCAACCCTTCACGAGTATCTCCCTACCTTATGGTGATTGGAACACTTGACTTGGAGGATTTTGAGTTCCCTATTTGACAACCTCTATGTTTTGACAATGTGAGAACTAGATAACGGGGAGTTATTTGGATGCCTATCCCCGAAATCCTACCTAGACTAAAAAATTTCTTTTGGCACCTCCTGTGGAGGAAAACTTAGTGAGTTTTTAGAAACATTTTAGATGTAGTTGTTTTGGGAGGTTGGGGGTGCAAACCAACCTCATTGATTAAAAATGGGAGTGGATAGTCCTGTCAAGAAAAGATGGGGTATTTTCGGAATCCCTTTGGAGGAAACTTACTTTGACCTCCACGTTTCAAGAAGAAGCTATGTGAGTGATAAGTGAATTTTGTGTGTGAGTGAAAGTGTGTCATTTTTTAGTGAATTAGATGTCACCTTGCTGCATGTGGACTTCACTTGGTCCTTACAAGTGCTTGATTACCTAATTAACTAAGTGCCTTTGGTACAACCTTGCGTAATTCAAAATCCCTAGGAAGCTAGCATGTGGACATGTGGGTCTGTTACTATCCCTTTAACTCCCTATTGTGATGTAATCTAAGAAAATCTTGAAACTATCCTAGATTGAACATGTGGGAATGTATGGGCCTATTACAAACCTTTAAACTTCCCTAGTGTTTTGATCTAAGAAAGCAAAAATTCAAACACTATCCTATATTTGTAGCATGTGGGCATGTATGGGCTTGTTACACTATTAAGATGTGTTTGAAAAATAAAACTAAGAGGGGTCCCAAGAAGGGTCGTTGTCCTCTCCTAAAGGTTTTAATGTTCTTTAAGGGAGATGAAATTGTTTCACAACCTTTTTCTGATTCTCAAGGTCGCTTGAAGGTGCAAGAGAAGAGCATACTAAGCGATTGTAATTCAACTTCTAGTCCCAATGTAAGTTAAATGTGATTAAAAATGATTTCCACCTTATCTTGTGAGTCAAAACAAGCCATCCATGTGGCAAAAAGAAAATAAGGGAAATTGATTTTATCCTCCTAAGTGCCTATGTGTTTTTTGACTAACCCCTTTATATGATGAGGGGACTAAGTGTGGTGCAGCTTTAAAACATGTTTGACATAAATTTTAAGAAGGCAAATGGCCTTCCCCACATCTCAACAACTTTACAATTTGAAATTTTGCACAGATGCATGGGTCCCAGTGGAGACAGACGCGCACAGAGCACATGCGCACGAGCAGAGACAAATTAAAAAGCACACGTGCGCAGAAGAAAACCGTGAGTCAAGCGCACGATGCGCATATGTGGGGCCAAAAACGCATGCATATGTGGCACACGGCCAAGAATGAAAAATCCGAATGGATTTCTCTCAATTCAACTTGGAATTGGTTGGTTGGCAGGTCGGCTTAGGCCGGTTAGTGCACCTGCAAGATAAACAAACTACAAAAAGAGAAAAATAAACCCAAATGAGGTAGGAAATTGATACCTTTCTCCAG
>JASDQU010102097.1:202142-219047 GCA_032191745.1 Picea mariana | reverse complement strand
ACACAAATTTTCGAAGGAAGGGCTTGAAAATGGAATTCATCAACCCTTGGAATGTGCAAGGTGCATTTGTAAGGCCAAAAGGCATGACCAAAAATTCATAATGGCCTTCATGAGTTCAGAATGTTGTTTTTGGGATATCTTCTTCCTTCATTCTGATCTGATGATACCCTGAACGAAGATCCAGTTTTGTGAAATAGATTACTCCATGTAGTTCATCTAATAATTCATCAATGACGGGAATGGGAAACTTATCTTTAATAGTGATCTTGTTGAGCTCTCTATAATCTGGACACATACGCCATGAGCTATCTTTCTTGAATACCATTACCACTGGTGCAGAGTTAGAACTTTGGCTAGGTCTAATAATGCTAGCCTCTAATATTTCTTCAACCATGTGCTCAATTTCACTCTTCTGGGCATAAGGGTATCTGTATGGCATGTTGTTAGGAGGAACACTCCCAGGAATTAGGTGAATTTCATGATCATGATTTTGAGTGGGTGGAAGACCTTTGGGAATATCTTCAAATACTTTGGAATGCTTATCAATGATCCTTTAGAGATATTGAGGAATAGATGGCTTAGATGTTTGAACATCTAGTGAGAATAATTGTGCAATAATGCCTTGATGCCCCTTTTTCAATAATTTTGTCATGCCATTAGAGCTTATCACCTTATCGGGTTTCCCTATGATATCTCTTAACTCAATTTATTTTCCTTCCAATGAAAATTTCATGAAAAGTTATTGAAAATTAAAAGTCACTGTTCCTAATGATTGTAACCATTGGATTCCTAGTACAACATCTGCACCACACATGGGTATATCAATCATTGGACTATTCATTACATATTCCCCCATAGTAAGATTGATCTTATTTCATTTTCCCGAGTAATTGATAATTCCTCCATTTTGCAATCATTACTTGAAACTCCGGCGTTGGATATACAAAGCAATTAAGATCTTTGGCTAATTTATAGTGAATGAAATTATGAGTACTGCCAGAATCAATTAGGACTATTACCTTTTTCTTTTTGATGTATCCTTCGATCTTGAGGGTTTGAGGACTGCTAATTCCAACCAATGCATTACACGATATTGTGGGAGTCAACTCTTCAGACTAAATTTCTTCTACGTTTTCATCTTGAGATGGGTCTTGTTCTTGTTCTTCTTCCTCTTCACAATCTATGTAGAATAATTTATTCTCACCACACTTATGTCCCTTACTGTACTTGCTGTCACAATTAAAGAATAAACCTTTTCCTTTTCTTTCCTCTAATTCTTGAGGTGTCAACCTTGTAGGTTGAGGTGTTTTAGAAGAAGGAGCATTGTTCTCTCTATAGATGTTAGGATTGGTCGTTCTAGTAGCCATAGCCATATTTTTACTTTCAACATTTCTTGCCACCTTAAATGCATTCTCCAATGATTTGGGTTCCCAAAGGCGAACCTCATGTTGAATGTGATCCTTTAAAGTTCCTATGAATACATCAATCAAGTGCTCATCTGGAATATCGGTTACCTTTATATTCAATCTTTGGAAGTTCTCAATGTGCTCAGTAACTAAACCCTTTTGCTTGAGATTTATCAATTGGCTAAAGAAGGTATTGCTCCTTGTATCCTCACAGTGTGCTATCATTTCTTCCGTGAAAATTTTCCAAGTAATGAGTGATTTGAAAGACCAAAGCCATCAATACCATACAAATTGATTAGGTTCTAAATATAAAGAAGCAATTCGTACCTTTTGTGTATGTGGCACATTATGGAGATCAACGAATTGCTCCATCTGAAGTATCCATGTGATTGGGTCCTTTCCATCAAACTTCCTCATATCAATCTTAGGAACGTGGTTGGTCTTCAAACCAAAGTTGGAGTTTCTCCATTCTTGATTCACCTTCCTTGTGTCNAAAAGGTACGAATTGCTTCATCTGAAGTATCCATGTGATTGGGTCCTTTCCATCAAACTTCCTCATATCAATCTTAGGAACGTGGTTGGTCTTCAAACCAAAGTTGGAGTTTCTCCATTCTTGATTCACCTTCCTTGTGTCCTCATCATGAATTTCATGGGATGCATTTTCAATTTCAGGTGTCTTCTTTGTTATGAAATTTTTCAATACTTCCATGATCTCCCCTTTTAAACCATCCATCTTAGTATCCAACATAGCTTCCATTGAATCCATATTATTTTGTAGTTCATTTATGTCCCTACGCATTTCTTCACCTTCATCAAGAGTCCAAGTGGGATTTTATGGAGGCTTATTTGGTGTATAAGTTCCCTTTTTTGGTGCCATGTTGGCCAAGTATCACTTTTGAACCTTGATTTTGAGGTGGTTCTACTAAACTATATTTATTCTGTTGTATCTCCCAAATTTTGGCCCTTCTAAGTATGAAACTTTCTTTTATGTAGTTCTATGATATTTCTTCTCTGCAATTCCATAGGTCTAATCAAAATTGGATGTGCCAAATGGAATTTATGGTAAATTCCCCACAACTTGCCGATTTTTGGCCTTTCCAGGAGATCTCACTTGTATAGCATGCCCTGCACAAAATAATTGATATAAAATTTTAAAACGTGCACCAGAAATACTACAGAATGTCCACAATCCAATGAAACTAGTCCCACTCAATTTGGATACTCTAGGAATAAGTTATGATTTTTTTACCGGGAACACCTTGTTGAGACTAGTCAATAGGACTAGTCAGATACCCTATATTACACAGGGTGTATCTATAAATTTAAGATGAACTAGAAGATTACCATTTTACCATGGATACCTTACTAATTTATATAAATATCCTCCAGATTTCAGGGTTTGAAACATTACAGAAAAGTTTGTATAGCTAAAATTCCACAATGACTCAGTTCAAGATGATTCCAGAACCCTATCTTGTACAGGTTGTATCTCCTAAAGTATAAGGCCTCAGGAGCTGAATATTGAACCCAACATACCTTGATATGTCTACTAAATATCCTCTAAGACATTCCTTCTGAAACATTGTAGAAAAAAAGTTATAGCAGAAATTCCAGGGTATCTCAGATGTAGTAGCGAAGCCCCGAGACCTTGAGCTCCGATACCATATGTTAAGAACCAAATATCAATATAGCATGGAAAAACCTCAGAAAAAGTACTCAACGGCTTGAAAAAGAGATAATTTCATATAATAATCCTCTTTGAGGAGGCAAACTCCTTTTACCCCACTTAAATGTTCAAGTACAAGATGATTCAAAATGAAAATGTCTCCTTGGTATATATAGGAGACTAGGAGGTATAATTACAACTAATGGCCTAAAGCCGACATAAATAAAATAATAGTACTAATATAATATGCCCCAATTAAGGGGTAATGATCCAATATTAGGGCTTAACACTGCTTGATCTCTCCTCTTCATCATCACTGATATTTCTCCATGCTTCTGGTTCATAGGCATGAACCATCTCCTCTGTGGCCCTGAGGATTTTCACATACCTCAGCCACCTCCTCAACAACCTTTGTTGTCTTCTGGCCAACAATTTCTTGACTGGCCACTTGGCTTTCCTCCTCAAAGGACATTCATACACCCAATGTGTCTTTTCATTCTACTACACCCGCAGTGCAAGCTCTTCCATCCTTGCCCTCACCTCAACGAGTTCCAGATCCATATCTGGATTTTTCTTCTGCTTGTGGTATTCCCTGTGACCATGCCCATGGCCTTCAGTAGCCATATTCATCTTCAGTCTGCCCACTTGGAAAAATTATGGATCACTCTATGCCTTAGAGTATCTTCATCTTCCTTTCACCTGCAGGATACAAGTAGATTCCCTCTTTGATACCACGTTTGGCGTAGCACCCTGTACCTCAGTAGGTTTCACACGACCTCCCAGTCTTAGGATCGTTCTAAACCTTTCCCTGAGTCAAATTGACTCTTTGATTTCCCTACAGGGAATATCTCATGCACAAAAGGGTGTATCCACAAGTCCTTATGAGTTATGCCTACGTGAATAAACACAAGGCGCTAACTCTACCCACCTGGACAACAAATATAATCGAGACTTTTTCTGAAAAAGGAATTTTGGATTTCATGACTTCGTGAATCCTGACTTAAGTTCCTTGACTCTTCAACCTCTGAAACCCAAAATGTCAACGAAGGTTGACTCCTTCAATGCGTTGAACACACACCACTTGTTTCCCACTAATTTCGTCTTTTCGGGATTTGAGTGAACAACCAACAATCGTTCCTCTTCCCTTATGATTCCCCGAATTCCAAAATTTCTCCTTTGGTGAGATCGACATCCTTTCAAGATTTTCACTGAACCTTGACCACTCCTTTGACTTCCACCGCACGTATCCTCTGACTGATACTTGGGACCCACCTTTTAGCTTTTCTCTCTTCATGATTTAGGGAGTTATGTTTACCATGCAACTCTACCTCTTAAATCCCAAAACCCTAAAACCTGATTGGGGCCCAACGACTATTGTCCCTCAACTCTATGGGGCCATATGACCCTCCACCAAGGATTGGGTCCTATTCCTTTCGCTCTTCGGGATTTCGTGACTCATGAAAATCCACAGCAGAGAGTTTCCTTACCTCTTGAAACTCTGATTCCTGAATTCCCGAAGCCTCACCTCCCACATGATCTATGACTGAGATCCTCCTCGATCTGATGGCCCTAGATATTTCGAGATTTCGCGAACCGGGAGTTTGAAACACTTGATTCCAAAATCACAACCTCCTCTACTTCCCGAACCCCAAAATGCTGAAATTCCGAAATGGGCTCAATGATGATTAGCCCCTAACCAAATCTCGGTCCATGTGACTTCTTCCTCCATGACCACAACCCTACTCCAAAGACGCATCACATTTCACAACTTCGGGGTTTTCAACGCAAAGTGCCCCAGCTCCTTGTCATCGAAATTGCTGAAATGTCGAACCTCCAAATGCCGAAATGTCGATATTCCACTCCAAAGGGGAATCAATGACTCTTGTTGCTTCTCATCCAATGGTTGCTACTCCTCCTGAGCTCCTGAATGCTAAAAGACACTCAGCCTTAACCTTCTCACAGATCTGCGAGATCCAACGGCTCACAGCATTTTGCACTTCTTCATGAAGCATCTCCACCGTTCGTTTCAGCTCCTCTCCCATGCGACATCCCAAAGGTTAAACTTCATGTGCCTTCCTCCAGATCTGATGGCTATCGATTCTTTTCACTAGATTTGACAGCCCAGATCTATTTCTCTTCCTTGTGCACTTTCCTGCATGCATCTGGACGTAGACTTCAATGACCCAGATCTCGCCTCTCCAGTTGATCTAACAGCAGTTGTGCTCTACCTTGAGCATTCCCTTATTCCTTTCCCTTCGAAGATTTCTTGCTCCAAAAGGCCTCGGCCTTTTTCTCTACTACGAAGCCTGTAACCTTGGCTCCCGCCTATATTCTAAGAGGTGTTCCTCCTCCTGAGATTTATTTCTCTGAAGCTCAAAGGTTCCTTTGAACTCTACAACCTCTTGCAAAACCTTTGTATGAAATGGTGCTATCTCTTCTAAGCTTATCTGTGGCTCTGACCTCGAAGTGTCTCTGTCCCTTTCTCTCCTTGAAGGGATGTAAGTGCCCTATGGAAACTTCCTACTCAAACATGATTTGTTGATCCTGCAGGGTCTTCAGTAACCCTATGAGTGTCTCCTCCTATGACATTTCTCTTCTCTCTGAACTCAAACAAGAGTTCCTTTTGTGCACACTTGCACCAACTCAACGCCCACCTAGCAGAGTCCTCTAGAATCCTTAGTGACTCTGTCTTCTCACCGAACTCGAAATAGATTTATCCTCAATGCATCCTATGCATTTGCTCAATGCCCTCCTGGCAGAGCCTTTACAGAATTCTCAACAATTTTGCTTCTCCTATCTATGCTCTCCTCTGCACAGTTTCTCCTTCAAGGTGTTCAGCAATCTTGAGGCTTCCTCCTTGAGTCAATGACTTTAGCTAGTGCACCCTCCTGTCACGTCTTTGTCTGAAATTCTGTAGAATTCAAAAGTCCACTCCTGCACTGGTTTTCAGAGACCGCAGTACTCTGTCATGCACTCTTGCATGAAACCACAAAGAATCCAAACAATGTGTTCGAGCCCGAACTGCAACAGAGTCTCGACTCCCTCTCTTTTCTCTATTCTTTATTTTCTTCTGTACCTAAACTAAATCTAGATTCAAAGAAGATCTTTTTACAAATAGGGGCTCATCGATCTCTTCCCTCCATCTCACCAACTCTCATTAAATTACATTCAATTACATTGAATGGTTGTCTAGTCCGAATCAGATCTAGATCTCAGCCTTATAACCATTTAAGGTAAACTTTATCTAAAGCCTGCGCACATGCATGGCTTTTGGATCTACCAGCTTTACAACATTTAATACAATTTTCAAATTTTGAAAAATGAGAGGGTTGCGCCTCTCTCCTTCCATTGAATGCACGCTTTGATGTGCTAGTTGGATGGCGCGTAGCTAGCTTGGAGCAATGCTCCTGCATCAGTTTGCTGCAATGTATGACATGGTTTGTTGTAGGTTTTCATGATTACATGTTGGCATACATAATTGATGTATGCATGGTGATGACATAGGAATGAGTGTGGATGCATGGTACTAACCCTAGAGTGTGGATTGAGACACTTTTTGTTGGGGAACATTGTTGGTTGTGACAGTGAAGTTATGACACTCTTGTTATGAGATATTTCATGATGATGCTAGCTAGAGATATCATTGAGATATTGAGAAACACTTCTAATACATGTGTCTTTGGATGCTTAGTATTTGTTGTAGTGAATGAAGGTTGAGGCAGATCTATTGGGGTACATGGCTGGTACATATTTGAGTTCCTTATGGTGTATTGTTAGATGCATATGTGTTGGATATCTTGGTGCATGCATTTGGCATATGGATGGGCTACATAGTGGGACATATAGTTGATGAGTTGATAATGTTTTCATGTTGTACAGCATTGATGAGTCATAGCTTGATCTATAGATGATGCAAGATTGGTACACTTTTCGGAAGCACCTACCAATAGTATGATTGACATATGTTTTATGGCATACATGTATGAGGTCACATATTGATTGTAGTTCATCTTGTTATGATATTGGTGCATGGTTGATGCACTTGATTGGTACCGATGGTGATACATGATTAGTGCAATGATTGATGCACTCATAGATGGCATATGTTTGTGGGTGATAGTACTTGGCTAACGTACATCATTGGTTTTTCATGTTTAGCATATACCTTGGTACATGATGTATGGGATGACATAGATGAGACACTTGTTATGATGCTTGATGGTCGAGATACATGGTTGTGGCATTTGGCTCTTGGTAGGTGTATATCATGAGTGAGATGACACTTGTTTGAGACACATGGTTGCCATGTTGGTAGAAGCATATGGTTGATGCACTCCATTGATGATATCTTATAGTATTGATGTACACGGTTGATGTACATGGATGTTGTGTGTAGTTGGCACATTGTATGGCATAGGATGTACTTGGTTGATAATTTGTTCATGATTCTCTATTCATTGTTGACATATCTTTTGTTTCATGATGTATGGTATGGCACGAGTTTGATGCATGGACAGGTCCAAGGATCGTCATAGGAAGAGAAGATCATTCTTGAATCAGATTATCTATGTTTTGGTTGAGTAGTGGTAGCATATTGTTCATATTGCAAAGAATATAGGGCGAGAAATACCCATAGGGGGAGTCATTCTTCTTCCCATGATTCCAGGAGGAGAGATTTATCAGATGCAAAGATAAATAATTGAAAAAGAGACCTATACTTGGTGAAAGAGCATAGAGGCATAGTTCCAAGGGGAGCGATGGTCACATGGGAAGTATGAGCTATATATCTTCATCATTACATCAGAGTGATATCCCTTGTTCAAAAGGGGAGAGATTATTTAGAGGAATATCAAAGGCATTCAGACAAGGGGAGCAACCCCAAGGGGAGAATGACCCTTTAACATTGATTTAAAAGGGGGAGAGATAGTCACATTGATGTGATTGAGATGCCTATTGATGTAGAGTAATGTTTTTTCTACATGTTTCCATCAATGATTGGTGTTGACATCAATGTTGGTATTTCCATCAATGCCAAAGGGGGAGATTGTTGGATCATGTTGTCATTGATGCCAAAGGATTGATGACAAAGGAACAATGTATTGTCATAGTATATTGATGTAGTGATTGATGGATCATGTATTGACCTTGATGTCAATGGATTGATGTAGAGAGGAGTCATAGTCATATGGATAGATGAATATGGATCAATGAGTTGTCATTGATATATGATGCATAGTTGGATTGATGTAAATATGACTCATTATTTTCTTGTCATGGTTGATAGGGAGTACAAATGGATGAACAACAAAGTTGTACCCTTATGGTGAAATCCCTCACGGGAAGACGCTTTGTTGTTAATTTATCCTAGAAGTATGGTTATACAACCCATTCTTAATGTTGGGCTCATGATTTGGTTGTTTTATGAAGATGATTGAATACTTTTTGTATCAGTATTATATGTGTATTTAACCATTTTGAAGAAGTTTTTGAAGGATTTTATATCAGTTCATCATAGCTTTATACTAGGTATGTGAAATTGATGTTTTACGATGGTTTTGAGTTAAATTTGATTTGATTTAATGTCTAAAATAATCTAATGTGTGATTTGTGTATCATAGGATGAATTCTCCATGCAATTTTCCATCCGGTAGCTCGTTCGACACTCCATCCAACACCTGATCTGGTACTTCATCTGACACTGTGTCTGGCACTGCACCCAGCACTTGGAACGTAGGTGAGTTGGCGATTGTTATATTGGCGGCATGTGCAAGGCAAATCAACGACTTGGGTTTTGTTCCCCCTCGTGGCCTCCAGCTACTAAGCTCTTGACATCTCGGATTAACCAGTTGTGCTAATCGTTGAGTGGCTCGTTCAATTTCTAGAAGCTAAATATTGTTAGCATGCATTTAATGGAATTTACCATTTTTAGAGAAGGTCGGCCCTTCCAATGGTCGACCTCTTGAATTGTAATCATTATAAATACCGCAGTAGTGGTCAGACAAAGTGTTAAGAATTGTTAGAATCCATTTTCGATGTATAACTTAGACATTGTTGCAAACTTGTGCTAGACTGTGTTTTTTAATTTAATTCCAAAACCATGTTGATTTAGCTTGTGATTTCCTGTTGAGGAGTAGCCAAGACCTGCTGGGGGGGGGCACCAGGGGCACCAGTGGTCTGGGTGAATACTTAGATAAAATCTTGCATATTTCATTTGTGTAATTATCATTTACTTCATTTCATGTTATATGTGTTTTTGTTATTTTAAATGTTGTGTGTTTGTTGTTCATCATTTAATCGTTTAATTCCCTTTTTGCAGGTTGCTTGTGGGAGATAGTTGCTATTATGTTGTGTATTTTATTTGTTAGTGAATGGATTGCAAGCTACTAACATAGATGGTGTGTTAAGATGCTAAATTGAATTTATGCAAGTTAAAAAAAAACAGAGTAGTTAGAACATAGTATCAATTAACACAGAGTACAAAGTTTCTTTTACAAGTTTCGATGGATTAATAGTTGTGAGTTTTGTTAATTTAATTCTCAATTTAGTTATGCTTTCCTGGATCTATTTTTCTTATCAATCTCGTTTTAGTATGCTAAGATAGAATTAGGTTTTTGATTATGTTTTTACAAGAATTTCAATTTGCAATCTGAGTTTTTAATAATGGATTTACCTTACTTTAATTTATGAGATCTCAGTTCTAGATTTGAATCGCAATTTTTAAGTAGAAATTGAATTTGAATTAAGATTTTAGTTACAAGTTTCTAATCATGTGAATTTTCTTAAGTTAGCATAAGAGTGCATTTGAATTAAGTAGAATAGTGTTTTCTTATCATTGATGATTGATATATGAATTGAGAGAACACATGGATTTCGAAGATAGTTGATATTTCTTCTATGATGGCTAAGCTCTCGTTAGATTGTCTAACTCATACTTTTCATTTCTCCATAGAAGTTAATATTGAATTTATTCCTCTTGAGATATAAATAATTGTTAGATGCCATCGTGATGTCATAAGGCACCAAAGACATAATCATCATATTTGAAGTTTCTTGTTATTGTAGATTAAGAATAGTTTTTTATTAATCTCTGAATATTGTCATGATGCTTTTGATTAAGTAGGATAAGATTTCCCTTTGTAGAGTAGAAATGATTATGAGTTTTTTCTTAAGAATAGAGTTTTCTTTCTGAGTAGTTTTGATAAGTATACTTGTTGAATAGTTTTGATAGGTTTACTTGCTGAATAAGTTAGTTTTTTAATTGCTTACTTGCTTACTTGCTTATGTTCATTAGATTGAATAGATTGAATAGATTAACTTATCGTTGTTGTTGCTCATTAGGTTGAATAGATAGATTACATGTTGTTTCTCATTAGATTAAATATGTTAACTTGTTAAAAGTAGGGTTTTGATATGCTTCTTTAGGAATAGTCCATCGATCCATTGTTTAAAAGTTTCTTAGGGTACATAGTTCAATTTCTTTAATAAGGTTTGCTCATTGATAGTCTTTGCTTAAGTAGATTAACCCTTAGATAGACCATATCCTTAGTTAGATCATATTTTCTCTAGATTCTTTTCCTTGGAAAATATAGTGCTACAACTCTAAGTTTTCTTACCCCGGGTTGACAATTTAAATTGAGGGATTTAGTGCATATAGAACAACCATCATTTTTGGCGTCATTGTCGGGGAGTTGTCTCAAGGTAGGAAATAATTAGGAGATAGATAATTTCTTAACCTTAGCATTAGTTTAGTGGTAGGGGGAATTTAAGATGAGAGGTAAGAACCCACGTTGTTATAGAAGGTTCCCCCAAACCCAATGGTAGTTTTTCTTTTTGTTTTCTTTCATTAATAGACCTAGGGACCCAAAGGGCATATACATTAAAACCAAATCAAACCTTTCGACCAAGATTCCTTCTAACCTTTTTGGGGGAAGGAACATTCCACTCATAAACTTCATAGAACGATACCAAAAAGCAGGAGCTATCTCAACCCAAAGAGCTAAAGCAGTCTCTGAAGAGACTAAAACAAGGAGCACTATAGAGAAGAAAATTGAAGCATCAATAATAGTGGGACAGGAGGCAAAACCGCTCGAGTCTTCCATAGAACCAACCAACACAACCTTTTTTTTTTTACCACCATCAGGAGACCCTAACTTTGTAGACATCATAGACCCTAAATAGGTGAATAATTTGTTTGGTAGTTCAACCAATATAATTGTTTCTCAAATTGACACAGAAACTTTGGCACCAATAATATCAACCAGCTTGAGTAGAGTCCCATACATCCAAGCAGTAGGAATACCTTCCCATTACAGGGGTACCTTTCTTAGAAAAGAACGTTGGGATACTTTGTTCTCTTCAAGGATAAAACCATTTAAGTACTCTCTTTTGGAAACCAAACCGAAACCATCTTCGGGTTTCCAATTTTGGACACCACACATAATGTCAATATGAAAAATATTCCCCTCTCAGCACTGTCCACCTTTTATGGTAAAAGCAATGAAGAGCCGGATACCTTCCTATTTGAGTTTGGCATCTTGTGTAGGAGCTACAATTACTTACAAGATGCCCAGAAACTAAAACTCTTTCCTGCCACCCTCAAGGACTCTGCACTAAGATGATCCATGGGGTTGGGAGAGTCCAACATTAGGTATTGGGAAGCCATGAAAGATATATTTCTTAAGAAATACCAAGATTATTGCAAATCCAAGGATTCTCGTAATGATATTTTCAAAATCCAACAGTTAGAGGATGAGAATATCGAGGATTATATGGAACGGTTTTCTTATCTCTCACAGAAATCAAAATACCATGACCTTACAGACGATGCAGTCATGGATCTTTTCCTTAGGGGAATTTCAGTGGAATACCTAGACATACTTAACCAGATGGCATCAAGTGACATCTCCCATAAACCATTTTCTGAAATCTGTGAAATGTGTAAGAATTGCTCAAGGAGTAGATCTAAAACAGGGAAGAATGTTCAGGATCCTTATAGTAGAAACTTAAAACCAGTTAGTTCGGGTGGTATCACAAGGGTAGAGATAGGGAGCCTTTTAGAGAACTTCAAAATAGATATCTTAAGCACAATAGGTTCTCAGTTGGACACCCTAAATATTAAAAATAAATAGGAGGAGGAAAATGCAGCAATGGGAATATTTTTCCCAAGATGCAAGAGGAAGCCTTCCTCAAGGGAGTGCCCATTAGATAACATTTCAGTTTGTGGCTTCTACACAGAGGACCAATTAACTGAGAAATTTCCATCATTGCTCGGTTTGTTAGCCGTCTATAGAAGTGGGGATCCTAGGGAGTCTTCTTATGCACCTAGGAGTCCATGGAAACCTAGGAATCAACCTACATACACAGATCTACAGCCTCAAGTTCCACCCTATTATCAACAACCACAACAGTGGAACTCACCAAGTTGGAAAAACTGGTCTACACAATATCACCATCCTTGGCTTCAAGGATGGAGAGGAGGGAATAGCCAAGGGAACCCTCAAGCTCCACATGTTCCTATGCCCAACCATCCTTACCCTCAGTTCCCACCGAACATCCTGCAACTTATGCCTGGTTTTTTTCTACCACATTTACCTCTTATTCCACAACAACCGCAACAATATCAGAATGAAAGCTCCCCAAGACCAACATTATTACTGGCACAACCAGTGCCCAATCCCAATAATAATCTTGTTGGGACTCAGAAATGTCGTATTTTCATCCACCTTTCCCTTCTTCATTCTTCACACTTCATCACCCCATTAACCTTTCATGATGCCATTTTCATAAATATATTTGGGTTTCACCTTATTATTTTCCACTTTATTCATTTTAGTATTAAAAGAGAATTTGTGATTAAATAGTAGAAAATCAACATGTTTTCATATATATCTCAAAAATGTGTGAGCTTTGTAATGTGTAGGAATATGTGAAGGATTAATACAAAAAGACTTCTCGAATATCTCCTCCACCATTTCAAGGACATAGTTATTCAAAGCCTATTCCAAGGAGAAGATCATGGAGATTTGGTTGTCATATCTTATCCAAGATATATGAGATATATGTGTGAGGATTTGAAGGGATCATATTTTGTAATAATGGGAAATTGGTTGAGAGAAAAGTGAATCTGTAATTATGAGATGATTATCTTCTTTTCAAATCTCTCATGTATAAAAGAGAGTGCCCTCTCTTCATGAGAGGGGAGAATTGTTATGATGTAGATTGGATTCATGGAAAGACTATTTTTGTAAACCTACTTGTTGAAGATCAATACAAGTTTGAATTCAATGATCTTGTGTCTTTTAGAAGTTAGCATCTGCTGATCTAAAAGATTCTATGTTGGCATCAGAAAGGGCCATCGATCCAGCTTGGTAATCTCATTGTAAATTATTAGTGTAGATTGTCATTTCATGTACCTGTTATTTTTATTTCATATTATTTTATTTTGATTTCACTATTAGAATTTGTTGCTAAGTGTGGCAATGCAGGAACAGTTGTATCTCCATATTTCACCATACATGAGCTTTAATGGAGCATCCCATTGTTGGCCCTTGACCAATTTTTGAGGATTCTTGGTCATGTTTGACCTAATTTTGGGACTTCGGCGGGTTGTTGAAGGCGGAGCGCAAGACGAAGCGGAGATCGCAGGATATCGACCCCTTTTAGGGCCCTTTTTGGGATTCAAGATTATGTAATGGGTATGGGATGTTGGCCCATGGGTTTACCCATGTTTAGGCCGATTTTGTAATGTATAAATAAGTAGCTAGGCAATGTAAGAGAGAGACCGAGAAAGAGACCTAGTAGGTCGGTGTGCTAAGTGCTAGAGTTGGATCCATGTGATCAAGAGTTGTAAGTGCTTTGTGCATACTATGTGAGGCTTGCAAGGCTAGTGCAAGTAAATGTAAGAGAATGTGTGAAGGCTTGGTGTTGTAACCTAGCTAGAAGAAGGAGGATCTGATGGAGTGCACGCAAATCTCATGTCTTCTGCAGAGTAGAAATTGGATGATATGTGCATGTAAGAAGCTTGACCAAAGATAATAAAGAAGAGAAGAGTTGGTGGGCGTAGCCCCAGGGTGGGGGTGAAATACATACATGTTGTGTTGCTATTCTTTGTGTGATGTATTGATATGTTTATGTGTTTACTTGCTTAGTTCTTTAATATAGATGAATGATAGATAGATATGTTGATGCTTAGAGATTAATAATATGGATGGATGTTAGATCTGACTTATGTACATATGCTTAGTGCTTAAGTACCTTAGATATGAATGAATACTGTGATACTCTGTAATTAGGGTTTAACTGCATTGTAACTAAGACTGGATATTGATGAATTTTAACTGTTGAGTGCTATGTTAAGTGTTAGAATCACAGATATGTGTCCCAGCTAAGGTTGCAGACATCTGAGTCCTGCAACCACCCTTGCCTCTACCTCGGGTGAGACTTCATATGCTTCGCAGGTGTTGCCGAAAGGGCTAGTTGTTATTGGACAAATCGGTAGGTACGAACACTAACTGATCTCCCTAGATCCACCTAGATCTAGAACAAAACACACCAGAACATGACGCTTTCCTTAAGTTTTAGATATTGAATTTACTAACTAAAGAGGGATGAGTGGCATACCATTTAAATGTCGCTTCCTCTCGCCATCACCATCCTAGCTCCGTTCCAACGCTCATACAATGATGATCCTGCAAAAGAACGCAACCAACCAAAGTGATAGTAATAGCATAAACTCAATATAAACCTATGTATGTGATCAAGGAATCATACAATAAAACACAACAAGCTTTATAGGAAAGAATCATATTATTGTATCATATTAAATGTGAAAGAGAGATTACAACCATGGCCTTGATGTCATAAGGTCCCTTCCAACTTTCCTTCGTTCCCCACACACTTCTTTCTCCAAGGATTCTGAGACCATGGATCTAATAGCTACTCACAATCTACCTTGACAAAGAAAATCTCAAAGCCACCCCAACCAAGCTAATAATTCCAAGCCAACCAAAGCTCCAAGATCAAGCTCAAGCTTACGAACCCCTTCTCCATGAGAGCTCCTCTCCTTTTATAAGTTGAAGAGGATAAGGTGAGGAGGTTAGGATGATCCCACTAAATCATGAAAGAGAGTAAGATCCAAACCATTCGGATGCCACCTCACCATGGAAGTTTCTCCTTCTAGAAGATTCAAGAAAACGCTCATTTTTCCCATGTGTAAGCATTCTCGCATCCTACTTATAGTGCAACCTGCGAACTGTTCGCACCCTAGCTATGATGCAATCTGTGAGAATTAGGCATTCTCGCACCCTAATACATAGGCAGCCTGCGAACTTCGTTTTTTATAAGGTTTTTACATAGGAAAATGCAACTTCTTTTCTCAGGAAAAGTTCTTCTCCCTTCTCTCTTCAGGAACTCAGGCCATTGACCCCTCTGAAGGAAACATATAGGTTTACATCATTAACGATCATAGGGATGAGGAAAATAATGTGTAACACCAGTAGTTAGGGTTTTTTTAGTGCATTGTTGTAGCGTTGAACCTTGGGTCTGCGCTTGTGCCAACACCCACTACACTTAGCTTTATTTTCCAAAATTGATTAGGTTACACCTTACTAACACATGCACAAGCAAGACCTCCATCTCTCACCCTACAGGCACCTATAATGGAATGTTGCGAATGTGCAAAGTGTTAATTTTTGTTAGTTTAGTTGCTCCAGGAGATAGAATCAAAGTTCATCTTTTCCTTTCATGATCCAGCAATGAATAGGTCCATCACCTAAGAAAGAGCTTAGATCATATGCTTGTTTATCAATTTTTCTTTCTGAATTTTGAAATGTGTGGAGAGTTTTATCTTTGAAGTGTGAAAACAGAGTGTTGAGTTTTGAATGTCTCTTCTTTATGATATACTCATTAGACGTAGGAACCTACCTGTTGTTGGCACATATAATGCATCAACTCTACTAATTACAAATCCTATATTGACATATAAATGAGTGAAATATACTAAACATATATTAACACTAACAAATCCCACTCAACCTCTTCACAATGTTGAGATGCAGGCCTTCCCTAAATATGTTATTTCTCATGTTCCATTGTAGGAGATTCATCTAAGGTCAGGAAAAGTTCTAGATAGGTAGAGGCCTTCAGTAGTCATCCAGGAAGAAGAAGAAGAGGAAACCCCCAAACAACCCACGGATGACACTAGGTGGGAAGATGTTATTATTCCTAAGGACCAAGAACCCAAGCTTCCCCTAAATGAACCTTCACAAATTATGAAGGCCCCTCCTTATCTAGAAATATTAGTAATCGAGAAACCTACCACCAGACTAAAAACTGACATCTTGAATGAATTGAAGAATATTTGTGTCAAGATTCCCTTGATACACGCCATTAAGGATATTCCAATATATAGTAAGGTGGTCAAAGAATTGTGTATAAAAAATCTAGGAAGGAAGCAGAAGGATCCTCCAATAATACATTTGATAGGAGAACTATTGGACACACCTACCACACTTGAAGGGGGGGGTGAATGAGTGTGGGGATATTTTTCCCAAAACTTCCCTCTTACACAAAACTCATTAGTTAGCATTCGACATTTACTCATTACTCATTTCTGTCATTAATAATCAGTTAGATGTGAATACATATCAGAAACATATATCAGCAATATATCATCAACAAATAATCTCCACAAGGAACACAAGATGTATGTACAATTTTTCTTTTTATTATGGACTTCAATCCGAGGGTTTTTCAGCAACAATTGAATAGAGTACAACTCTACAAGAGAACTATCTCTATATGCAAGACTCGGCTTACATTCTCAACACCAACTGA
>JASDQU010102097.1:151858-174352 GCA_032191745.1 Picea mariana | reverse complement strand
AAAACAAACATTCATGAGCACATAAATCACATACACACAGAGAAACAACACCAGCCATGAAATTGAATCAGAACTTCATTCTATTAATTCAACATCTCTGTACATGGGTGTTCTTCACAGTTTTCTCTGCTTTCTCTTCTCTTCTGAATGCTTGATTCTTACTTATGTTACAATGATACAATTGAGGGTGTCTATATCCATTTTCCCTCTCGGACTCTAAAACTGTCAAATCTGGAAATAAAATCCTATCTACCTGCATTAAATCTATTAAATGCCTCCTATCTATTTCAGACAAGAGCGTATGGCTCGAGGTCTGATACAACATACAAAAGGTGCTCCTTCATAAAGGATTCATTAAAGTCTTGCGCTACAATCCCAAAGCACTTTCCAAAATTTTGGGTTTGTTTCTCCAGCTGAACTTTCGCTTGACGTGTTGGCTCGCTTGCTGAGTTGGCGATTCTCCTACATCAATTTGTGTGTCTATGGATATCCTTCAAGCTTGTTAAGGCATGTAGTGAAGGCCCTCTCTAATACCAATTGTTGGACACACCAACCACACTTAGAGGGGGGGGGGTGAATGAGTGTGGGGATATTTTTCCCAAAACTTCTCTCTTCCACAAAACTCATTAGTTAGCATTAGACATTTACTCATTACTCATTGTTTTCATTAATAATCATTTATATGTGAATACATATCAGCAATATATCATCAACTAATCATCTCCACAAAGAACACAAGGAACACAAGATGTATGTACAATTTTTCTTTTTATTATGGACTTCAATCCGGGGGTTTTTCAACAACAACTGAATAGAGTACAACTTTATAAGAGAACCATCTCTATATGCAAGACTCATCTTACATTCTTAGCACCAACTGAGATGAGGCAACAATCCTCAATAGATATCAATCTATACCATAAACAAGAGTATCAACCATGCACCAACCTGTGCCAAACAACCTGTAATCAACCTGTACCATAAACAAGTGCATCCAACCATGTACCAAGTATATACCAATCATGTTTCAACTACTCATCAACAATGAATCATCAATATGTACCAACATCATCAACTATACACCTCGTGTATGTGCCAACTCATCAACTGCTTGTCTCAACCATGACTAGTTTTGGATTAGTCAACAACCCTAACTTGAAATAATCATAACTTTGTACCTGTAATGAATAAAGATCTAAAACTGATATACAATGTTATTCAGTGTGTTTTATGCAATTCCTCCATGTGGCACTACTTTTAACCTCTCAGAAAAGGAGTTATAGCAAAAATGGCATACCTTGTTGAATTCTGGATTATTCTAGAGAGCGACCTTGTAGAGTGTGCCCCGCATGGAATATTTGTTGAATTGATCTAAAACTGTTCCAGAGCCTACTAAAGACTGTAATCTAACAAATACAATTTTTCTCACTAAATTTGGATATCTTATGAAGAAGTTATTACTTTTTGATCCGAAACACCTATTTTTGACTAGTTTCAGGACTGGTCACAAACCCTATATTCAACAGAGTGTAACTCCCAAACTACAACGACCCACAAGATAAATTTGTAACCACATATACTTGGATATGTTTTTTCACTTGCATAGAAATTTCAGGATATTAAGCATTATAGAAAAAACGTTATAGCAAAAATGGTGAGATGACCTGTAAATAACATACCTTAGAAAGCACCATCAAAAGAATTTATCCTTCCTTGCATTTCGGCCTTATTTTCTTCACGTTCCTCATAATTTCAGCTTATATATCCTTGTTTACATCAGTCACCTATAGATATTCAATATTCTCAAGTGTTCCACACCAAAAATTCTCAATAATCTCTCACAAGAATCTCTCCATCAATACTCCAAAAGATATTCTCACAAGAAGCTCTCCATTGATCCACAAAGGATGATCTACAAGAGACCATTGCTATCTTATTTATACTTTCATCCTCTAGGTCACTTAACCGATGTTTAGGTCACTTAACCCATTTCTAGGTCACTTAACCTATTTTCCTTATTTTAGGGTTAACCACTTTCCATAAATAGAAAGTTCTCCAATACTTTATCATTTAAATATTCCTTCTTGATTTTGTCACCTTAATTTACCATTTCTTGATTTTGTCACTTCTCTTGATTATTTAAATAATCCACCTTGAATTTGTCACTTTAATTTATCATTTAAATAATATTAACCCATTTCTAGGTCACTTAAGCTATTTTCCTTATTTTTAGGGTTAACCACTTTCCATAAATATTCCTTCTTAATTTTGTCACCTTACTTTATCATTTCTTGATTTTGTCACTTCTCTTTATTATTTAAATAATCCACCTTGACTTTGTCGCTTTACTTTATCATTTAAATGATGATTTCTTCTTTTAGGTCACTTTGACTTCTTTGACCTTGGGGGCTTCAAGCCTTCATGTGGGGGGTCCTTCATCTTCGTAAGGCCATAAATCTCAAACCATGAGGAGTTATGTGACATTCCACATACCACCAGAAATGGCATGACAAGCACTATCCATCTAGTATAGTTTCACCAACAATTTACTTGATCTTCATCTCGTTATTCCACATACATGCATGGGTCCTCCAACCATTCTTCTAGGATAACTCAATCCGCAAATTGTCTTCCCATGAGGGCTTTCACCATAAGGGGACCACTTTGGAGTTCATCCATTTGTGCACCTTATCAATCATGATAAGACAATAATGAGATCATAGGTCCTCCAACCATTATTCTATGATAACTCAATCCGCAAAGCATCTTCCCGTGAGAGCTTTCACCATAAGGGGACCACTTTGGAGTTCATCCATTTGTGCACCTTATCAATCCTGATAACACAATAATGAGTCATCTATATATTTTTCCAACAATGCATCATATACCAATGAAACCACATCGATCCATCTTCATCATGTATCAATGACAACTCATTGATCCATCTTCATCTATGCATTCTCATCAAGGAAAATACATATTATATTACATCAATCATCAACCAAACAATCCTTTGACATCAATCAATCACTTGAAATCAATCAATCAAACCATTGGCATCAATGACAACATGATCCAACAAGAACTTTATGAGTACATATCAGAGTAGCTTAAGGTAGAAAAATATGGGAACCCAGGAAAGCCCGTAGTGACCATAAGAGTTAATGAGGTTTCCATTGGGAACACTCTCATAGACCTAGGGGAGGCGATCAATTTTATGACTATTACCACCTTGGAGGAATTACAGTTAAAACCTCTTCTTAGACCTACCCCAACCATTTTGGAATTAGCAGATAAGACCAGGGTTATGCCTGAAGGAATTTTGGATGATATCATAGTTACTTTAGCCTCATGGGAGTACCCAGTAGACTTTCTTGTCATCCACACAAAGGATCCTACCAAAGGCCATCCCGTTATTTTGGGAAGACCTTGGTTAGCCACAACCAATGCATTTATTAGTTGTATAGAGGGAGAAATGACCATCTCAAATGGACTCTCTATCCAGAAGCTCACCGTATATCCACCAGCTCAACCTATCATGGAGATTTTATGGTGGCTTGAATGTCCATACGAAAATGAGGACTGGGAAGAACTCGTGTTTCCAAGTGATTATTCCTAGGCACTTTAGGAGCACACAACGGAAAATGTGCTAAACCAGTTTATTTTTGTTATCACGTGTGTTGATTTTCCATAATATATTCCCCAATTTGAATACATGTTTGGGGAAGAATTTCAGGAACAAATGGACCCATAGATTTTGTCTTCGACATCTTTTATCTTTGAGATAGACGAGTCTTCCACATATTATACCATGCCCTATGAAATTAGTCTAGGAAAATTTCTACATATAAATTATGGACTAGATGCAAACCAACAAAATAAGTTAGTAAGTTTCCTTAAAGAACAATCAGGGGAATTATCCTAGAAATACACTGACATGAAGGGTATACACCCTGACACATACATTCATCATATATATACCTAGGGGGAAGTAACACTTGTTAGGCAACCACAGAGAAGGATGAACCCAACACTCAAAGATATAGTAAAAGAGGAGATCCAAAAGTTATTAAATTTTGGATTTATTTATCCCATCTCCGATAGTAAATGGGTATCCCAGCTTGTAGTGGTTCCAAAGAAAGTAACCAGGAAATGGAGAATATGTGTTGATTTCCAGGAACTTAACAAGGCCACTCTGAATGATTATTTTCCTCTTCCTTTCATTGACCAAGTCTTGGATACCCTGTCAGGAAATAAATATTTCTCCCTTTTAGATGGATATAGCGGGTACAATCAAATTCTCATAGCACTCGAGGACCAGGACAAGACTACCTTTACTTGTCATTTGGGCACCTATGCCTATAGGGTCTTACCATTTGGATTGTGTAATGCTCCTGCCACATTTCAACCAGTAGTACTAGGGATATGTGTTGATCTTATTCATGATTATGTGGAGGTATACATGGATGACTTCACAGTATATGGAAATACTTACCAGGAAGCCTTAGATAACTTAGAAAAAGTCCTTATGAAATGCCAAGAAATGAACCTGTCTTTAATTCATGAAAAATGTAAAATGTTGTTGACTGAAGGAGTGGCTCTAGGACATCACATTTCATCTGAATGGATTAAAGTCAATCATGCTAATATTTAGGTCATCATCAGAATTCCACCCCCCAAGACTCAGAAAGAGGTGAGAATCTTTCTTGGACATGCTGGATACTACCGGCGGTTTATTGAAAATTTCACAAAGATTGTTGCACCCATGTTTGGATTGTTAATAAAGGATGTTGATTTTCTTTGGACTGAATAGTTTCAAACCGCCTTTGAAACTCTGAAAGCTAAGTTGTATGTGGCACCAGTTCTTAGGGGGGGCAATTGGGCTCTTCCATTTCACATATCCATTGATGCCTCTTATACTGCAATAGGAGGAGAATTAGAGCAGAAAGAAGACCAACAGTCCTATGCCATTTATTTTGTGAGAAAGAACTTGTCCCCTGCCGAGTTGAACTATACAGTTACCGAAAAGGAATTATTGGTAGTAGTTCATGCTATCAATAATTTTCTCCACTACATCACAGGTTATGAAGTATTTGTACATGCAGATCACTCTACTATTAGATTTCTCATGAATAAACCCATAACTAATGGTCGGGGGACTAGGTGGCTCTTGTTATTGCAAGAGTTTAATATCATCGTTCTTGACCGACCAGGAAAGGATAATTTGGTAGTTGATTTTATTTCATGCATAAAAAAAGAGGATGATGATATTCCCATCGATGATAGTTTCCCAGACGAGAACCTTTTTTCCCTTTCTGTAAATACCCCATGGCTTGCATATATGGAAAACTATTTGGCTACTAGGAAGTTACCATCTCATTTGTCAGCTCATGAAAAGCATAGAATTATTACGCAAAGTGCCAATCACTCTTGGGTTGGCCATAACCTTTTTCATACTGGTCTAGACTTGATTATTTGTAGATGTGTCTAAGAAGATGACATACTATAAATCCTACGAAGTTTTCATGATGGACCATGTGGTGGCCATTTTTCTAATAAACGTACAACATATAAGGTGTTACATTTAGGTTACTATTGGCCTAGAATTTTTAAGGATGATGCCAAGTATGTGAGGAGTTGTGATAGTTGTCAAAGGATAGGAAGACCCATGTCAGCTAATGAAATGCCCTTGCATTCCCAAGTTATGGTTATGATAGAACCTTTAGATAAATGGGCCCTTGACTTTGTAGTACCAATTTCACCCATGTCTCTTAAGAAAATATATATTTTGGTTTGTACAGATTATGTCACCAAGTGGGTAGAAGAAAAATCCCTATTCAAGGTTATAGAAAAATACGTTGTTGAATTCATTTATGAAGACATATTTACCCACTTTGGTGTTCCTCATGAAATTGTTACAGACCAAGGCACTCAATTCAATTCCAAGATCATGAGAGAACTAACGGAGAAATATGGTATCAAGCACTGCAAGTCTTCTCCATACCACCCACAAGATAATGGTCAGGTAGAGTCCAAAAACATATTTTTGGAAGTTATCTTAACCAATACTATTCAATTGCATCATCGGGATTGGGATGATAGGATTCTAGAGTCTTTGTGGGCATATCGGACCACCTGGAGAAACACCACTGGGCATACCCCTTATGAGATAGTGTATGGGAAAAAAGTACTTCTACCAATAGAATTCCAAGTAAGTACCTTCGGTATTGCCGCAAAATTGGGATTAAACTTAGATGAGGCTCAGAAACAATGAGCCCTACAATTAAACGAGTTGGATGAGATCTGGCAAGATGCTATCCAATGAACAATATTAGTCCAACACCAGAGGATCAAGTGGCATGGCAATTTTATTAACACTTCCAACCTGGTGATTGGGCTTTGTTGTTTGACTCATGATTTAAAACCTTTAAAGGAAAAATTACCACTCAATGGTTGAGTCCTTAGGAGGTAGTCACCATGTATGACAATGGGGCTGTGAAATTTAAAACAATTTATGATGGAAAAGTCTCCTTCATAGTAAATGGACACCGACTCAAACTTTATCACAGACCCACTTCCAAAGAAGATTTTCTACAGATCATGTCAACTGACAAGGCATTGGCCTTAGTATATGGGGAAGTCCCCCCTTGTTCTTGAATGTTTTTTTTTCTGAATTTTCGAATGTACATATGTAAATAATTTTGAATTTTGTTGATAGACAATTCTAGAGATTTATGTAGGTATTTATTTCACCAAGAGTAGACAGTTTCAAGAAGATTTAAAAGAAGGATTTTTCTTCAAAATATTGCTATATATGAACCTTGTTGTCTACTAAGAATCAATTGAATAATGAATTGTTGTAATTAGCCACATTTTTGCAAAGATTTTCATCTTATTTTTCTCAAGGCATCTTAAATAACAGTTGCTCTTAAACCTTCACCACTAGATATAAGGAAGTGATATTGTAACCATCAAACTTAGAGGTCACTCATACAGTTTCCCCAAGAACCCTGAGTAAGTGAGTAAAGTATGTTTATTAAAGAGTAACAAGGAGGTCTGATTAGTGGTTAGCTATGGAAACATCGCAATAACTTAAAAAACAAGAAAGTGAGTTGAGCCTAAAGATACATTTTTGTTCTTTCCCAATGGTACCATCCACTACACACTAAAAATGCTTGATTATATAATATCTTTAGATAGGTAGCATCCGCTTAAGTACCCCTTACATCAGGACAATCTATAAGGAATATATAAAGGAAAGTCATCCTCTAACATCAATACCATCCCAATCTAAGAAAAAAAAAAAAATTCAGAGTTTTCCCCCCATCTTCTTGCACAAAGCAATCTTATATTAAAATCTTAAAATATGGAGGGCCAGTATTTGAGGGTGTAAGAGGATAACCCATCGAGATATTGAACAGGTCTGCTAGAAGTGGGTACCAACCTATGGTATGACTAGGTAAACCCACTAGAGTACTGAATAGGCTTGCTAGCAGCGGGGCATTCTACCTAGCAAGGATGATAATATGACAAATAAATAAGAAATTCCTAAATATTAAACTTGTCCTGATGTACGGAATCACTTGTAGACAAAGCTGACACAAAGTATGTATGGTTAAGCTAAAGTTAATGAACTCCATAAATTTACCATTGGGAACTAACTTTGAGACTATATTGAAACTCTCTCGCCTACCTCTTCTTAACTATATGTAGGATATTTTGTCCTATAGGTGGGGCCATATTCTAACCGTCTCGTCAGACTGATATGTGAAATTTATCTCTACACTTAACAAGCTGTAAATCTTCGGCTATTGGGAGAATTGACTGGTTTCCTATATTTTTTATTGTGAGGTTTCACAATACTTAGGAGTGGGGGAGGGGTTTCATTAAGAAGAAGAAGTAGAATCTTTGTAAAAATTTATGTATATTGTTTTCATGATACAAGCTATTATATCAATAGTTATTGTTTTTATTAAAATGCTCACAGTGTGTTATAAACCCATTGTATATTTCTTCAACACACCACTTAACTATTTTTTCTCTACAGACTGTTCATTACAGAATATGATTACATGCCTTATAATATGCGAGATAGAGGAACAGATTGTTATGATGTGTGAGCACGATGACAAAACAATTAATAACGAAACATTCTTATCCTGTCTCTGCTCTTGTTCACTATGACTATCAAAAGTGTTTAAGACTGAGTGCTATGGATAAAAAATCCATTACAGGATGAACAAATTTCATTTTGCACAGGAGTACCATATGGCGTGCCATATGGAGTGTAGTATGGAGTTCCATTTGAAAGACCATATGGGGTGCCATATGGAAGACTGGATGATGTTCCATATGAAGGATCGAATGAGGTGCATACACACAGTAAATGACCACGATTTTAGGTAACCAAGAATCGTTTGAATTTATTTGGTTGTTCAGTTGTATGATGAGATAGTTAAATGGAAATTGAGAGTTAAATGATACAATTTTTAAACACATTTTTATGATCAAATGTCCAAGTCAAAGACTTGGACATTGATCTAACTCCATCATTACGATTGGCTCCAAAAGATACTCTTCGAATTTGAAATCGACGCACTTATACTCACACATGGAAACTCGTGTGTGATGAATTCATCAATGGATTCAACCGCCTCCACCTTGAGTGCATTCAAAATTGGAGGGTTAGCTTAAATTTTTATCTCATTCATGCATTGTGCTCATCCTCTGCCCAATTGCGCTCATCCTCTATCCAATTCTGCTCTTCTTTCCAATTCCGCTCCTATGTTCATTCTCCACACTGTCACCATGCCAAAATGATATGAGTCGTCCTCCCATGCTGACCTCTTTTCTATCCCTGAGTTCGAACAGTGTAGGTAGGTCTTCCTTCACACAGGGTGGGGACCGTTCTTGGCCCATCTGCAGGGCCATGATGATGGAATTTCTCTACAATTTTCCCTCGGATTCAATGGAAGGATGAAACATGTGGGATCTCTGGCCTTCTTGGTCTATGAGGAATCAAATTCCTTAGCCATGAAGCTTCCAAGGGTTGGAGACCACTGGTTCAAACACCACCAGTTGCCACAGGTGAGATACAACAAGGTCTTCAAACCTGAGTTTCAGAATGTCCTTGTAGCTAAGGGATACTCCAAGGAGTGGATTAAACATGAGCTAATTAAACCTTTGATATTCATCACCAGAATTATCACTTTCGAAGGTAGATATTTTGTTTTTCCTGCCATTTTCGATTATTAGCTCATTTCCAATTCAATAAGCCATTGAATTTCCATTTTACTTCTTGAAAAGTATTGAGAAGATTTACCAAGTATGAAAAATGTGGCCAATCCTCATAACAACCTATTCCACCACAGCCTCATCAAATTGCTTGTTATAGTCGAGTTGGATAGGGAAAGACATGGGATGAGTTCATTTATCAATTTTCAAACCCCCATTTTACAATCAAGACCAGCAAGAAAACACTTGATCTATAGATTTTTACTCCATCCAAACCCCATTCTCCAAAGACTCCAAACCCTCCTACTCAAGTTATCCCTCTACTAGAACAAAAGACCAAGAAACATGTTGATACCCCTGCAGCCTCATTGGGCAAGAAGACTAAGAATCCTATTGACAACTCCCCAAAGCCCTCAATGTCTATTGATCCTGCACCTAAAAAGTTACAAGAGGAAATTCAACAAGATTTTCCTGTAGTCCCCACAAATAGGAGAGGAGCTAAATGATTCAAAAGAGGATATTTTCAAAAAAGTACCTGGAATGCTAGTGGGAAGTCTAATGTAAAACATCCAGGCACTTCATATCCTATCCAAGTATCTTCTGATCTCGAAAGCCCCCATAAAATACTTAGGGAAGTTTCTGCAGAAGAATTGGAGCCTGATAGAGAAACAAAATCTAAACCCATTTCCCCTCATAAACCCCCTATTACTCCTACATCACAGATGCCTACACCAGATCCCAAAACTGATAGACTATATACATCCTTCAAGGGATCCAAGCCCTCCTCTAAGATATATGATCATACTCCATCCATTGAAAAATTACAACAGGAAAATGTTCAGCTCCTGCAACAATTGGAAGAGAGGAAGACCATGGATAGACATATCCACCATGACAATGAAATACTATAAGAAAAGGTGAATTCCCTCCAATGATTGGTTGATCAAATGACCAATGAAAATCATATCCTCCGTTCAAAATTGCAACACCGCAAGAGGGCCAAGACAAATTCTTCAGGGCAAGAAACTTCTGAAGCTAATCCATCCCCTGCTCAGCACGTCTAGTCATATTGGGAAATTCATTTTTGTTTGCAATGGGACTTGCAAAATCTTAGGTTTTGGGGTAATGTTGGGCTCGTGATTTGGTTGTTTTATGATGATGATTGAGTCCTTTTTGTACTGGTATTATATGTGTATTTAACCATTTTAAAGAAGTTTTTGAAGGATTTTATATCAGTTCATGATAGCTTTATACCAGGTATGTGCAATTTATGTTTTACGATGGTTTTGAGTTAAATTCGATTTGATTTAATGTCTAAAAGAATATAATGCGTGATCTGTGTGTCATAGGATTAATTCTCCATGTGATTTTCCATCCGGTAGCTCATTCGGCACTCCATCCAGCACCTGATCTGGTACTTCATCTGGCACTGCGTCTGGCACTGCATATAGCACTTGGAGCGTAGGCGAGTTGGAAGTTGTTATATTGGAGGCATGTGTTGGGCGAATCGGTGACCTGGGTTTTGTTCCCCCTTGTGGTCTCCAGCTACTGAGCTCTTGACATCTTGGATAAAGTAGTTGTGCTAATCGTTGAGTGGCTCGTTCAGTTTCTAGAAGCTAAATACTGTTAGCACGCATTTAATGGAATTTACCATTTTTAGAGGAGGTTGACCCTTCCAGTGGTCGACCTCTTGAATTTTAATCGTTATAAATACCACAATAGTGGTCAGACAAAGTGTTAAGAATTGTTAGAATCCATTTTCACTATATAACTCAAACATTGCTGCAAACTTGTGCTAGACTACATTTTTTAATTTAATGCCAGAACTCTGTTGATTTAGCTCGTGATTTGTTGTTGAGGAGTAGCCACGACCTGTTGGGGGGGGGGGGGGGGGGGGNTATATGTGCTTTTGTTATTTTAAATGTTGTGTGCTTGTTGTTCATCATTTAATCGTTTAATTCCCTTTTCACAGGTTGATTGTAGGAGATAGTTGCTATTATGTTGTGTCTTTTATTTGTTAGTGAATGGCTTGCAAGCTACTAACATAGATGGTGTGTTAAGATGCTAAATTGAATTTTTGCGGGTTAAAACGGAGTAGTTAGAACAAAGTATTAATTAACACGGAGTACAAAGTTTCTTTTACAAGTTTCGATGGATTAATAGTTGCGAGTTTTGTTAATTTAATTCTCAGTTTAGTTATGCTTTCCTGCATCTATTTTCTTATCAATCTTGTTGTAGTATGCTAATATAGAAGTAGGTTTTTTATTATGTTTTTACAAGCATTTCAATTTGCAATCTGATTTTTTAATAATGGATTTAGCTTAGTTTAATTTATGAGATCTCAATTCTAGATTTTAATAGCAATTTTTAAGTAGAAATTGAATTTGAATTAAGATTTTAGTTACAATTTTCTAATCTTGTGAAGTTTCTTAAGTTATCATAGGAGTGCATTTGAATTAAGTAGAATAGTTTTTTATTATCATTGATGATTGATATATGAATTGAGAGATCACATGGATTTTCAGGATAGTTGATATTTCTTCTATGATGGCTAAGCTCTTGTTAGATTGCTTGATTCATACTTCTAATTTCTCCATAGAAGTTAATATTGAATTTATTCCTCTTGATATATCACTGATCATTAGATTCCATCGTGATGTCATAAGGCACCGAAGACATAATCATCATATTTGAAGTTTCTTGTTATTGTAGATTAAGAATAGTATTTGATTAATCTATGAATATTGTCATGATGCTTTTGATTAAGTAGGATAAGATTTCCATTTGTAGAGTAGAAATGATTATGAGTTTTGTCTTAAGGATAGAGTTTGCTTGCTGAGTAGTTTTGATTAGTATACTTACTGAATAGTTTTGATAGGTTTACTTGATGAATAAGTTAGTTGTTTAATTTCTTACTTGCTTACTTGTTGATGTTCATTAGATTGAATAGATTGAATAGATTAACTTGTTGTTGTTGTTTCTCATTATGTTGAATAGATAGATTACTTGATGTTTCTCATTAGATTAAATAGGTTAACTTGTTCAAAGTAGGGTTTTGATATGCTTCTTTAGGAATAGTCCATCGATCCATTGTTTAAAAGTTTCTTAGGGTACATAGTTCAAGTTCTTTAATAGGGTTTGCTCATTGATAGTATTTTATTAAGTAGATTAACCCTTAGATATACCATATCCTTAGTTAGATCATACTTCCTCTATATTTTCTGCCTTGGCACATATAGTGCTACAACTCTAAGTTTACTTACCCCGGGTTGACAATTTAAATTGAGGGATTTAGTGCATATAGAAAACCCATCACTTGACTATGGAATAATGAGAGGAATATCAGTGAATTTTTCAGTGAAACTATCCTAGATGGATAGTGTTTGTCATGTTATTTATGGTGTTATGTGGAACATCACATAACTCCTCACGGTTTGAGATTTATGGCCTTATGAAGTTGGAGGACCCTCATATGATGGCTAGAAGCCCCAAAAGGTCAAAGAAGTCAAAGTTCTTACAAAGAATAAATTATTTAAATAATAAAGTCAAGAGATAAAGTCAATAGGATTATTTAAATAATATATTAAATGGAGAATTTTCTATTATCGAAAGTCGTTATAAGAAGGTTAGCCCTAAAATGAGGAAAGTGGGTTAAGTGGTCAATTGGCTATTGGATATATGGACAAGTGGAAAATTGGACAAAGTTGGACATAGGTAACTATGTGGACAAAGTGTCTATGTGGACAAAGTGGTCTAGAAGATGCTTAGATATACCATATCCTTAGTTAGATCATACTTCCTCTATATTTTTTGCCTTGGCACATATAGTGCTACAACTCTAAGTTTACTTACCCCGGGTTGACAATTTAAATTGAGGGATTTAGTGCATATAGAAAACCCATCACTTAAATATGGAATAATGAGATGAAGATCGGTGAATTTTTCAGTGAAACTATCCTAGATGTATAGTGTTTGTCATGTCATTTCCAGTGTTATGTGGAACATCACATAACTCCTCACAGTTTGAGATTTATGGCCTTATGAAGTTGGAGGACCCTCAGATGATGGCCAGAAGCCCCAAAAGTTCAAAGAAGTCAAAGTTCTTACAAAGAAGAAATTATTTAAATAATAAAGTCAAGAGATAAAGTCAATAGGATTATTTAAATAATAAATTAAATGGAGAATTTTCTATTATGGAAAGTGGTTATAAGAAGGTTAACCCTAAAATGAGGAAAGTGGGTTAAGTGGTCAATTGGCTATTGGATATATGGACAAGTGGAAAGTTGGACAAAGTTGGACATAGTTAAATATGTGGACAAAGTGTCTATGTGGACAAAATGGTCTAGAAGATGCTTCTAAGGAAGCTACTTGGAGAGTATAAATAAGAGGCAATGGTCTCTTGTAGAAATATCTCTTAAGTATATAGTGAAGATGTATTCTGAGAGAGAGATTGACTGGAGGATCTCATGGATGCATCAAAGTTTTTGTAAGTCTGAGATCTTGATGGAAAAAGTTTTGGAAGTTCAGAAACCCTAGTTTATGAAGGAGTACGTGAGCAACAGTGGGCCAGAGTGCGTACATACATGGGCTATAGTGAGGTAGGACACATACACATGCAGGCTGAAGGAAGTAAGAGTGTGTACAATTGGATGGAAGTCATGAAGACTTGAGTGTAAGATGGTGTCAGGCTCTTGAAGGCTGAAGCAAGTTCCAGATATGCATTATATGGGCTCAGATCTGCCATAGAAACTATGGTATGGTTACATAGTTGTCTTGATAGATACTCTTGCTTATTGTATTGTGAATGCTTAAGGCATTCTGGGTATGGCTATTGTGATATGGTTATGTTGGTTGATTGATAGAGTGAGAAACACTCTTATGGTTCAGTACTGATATGATTTCCATAGTATATTGGTTGCTTATAGATTATTAACTAGCACTCATATTGTATGGTTGAGGAGCATGAGTAAGTTGTTGGAGGGCATAGATGTGTTGTGATTGGTTATGGTTCAGATTGGATAGTGAAAGATAGAAGTGGATGTGACTAAAGGCTGCAGAGGATCTAAGTTTATCATGGAGAAAAAACACTAATTGTTCAGAAGGAATACACAGGCTGTAGTACAGACAGACCACATACATACACGAGTTGTACTACTGGTAGGGCACATACATATGTGTGTTGCACTACTGACAGGTCGCGTACCTATTGACAGATTGTTATATGTTGAGGATTGATTCCTCTTCTCATTTGGTGTTGAGTTGTGTAAGCTAAGTCTTGCATTGTAGAGCTGGTGTTCTTTTGGAGTTGTAACTCTATTCAGTTGTTGTTGATAACCCAAGGATTGTAGTCCGTAATAAAAAGAAAATTATACATACATATTGTGTTCTTTGTGTTCCTTGTGTTGATGAATTATTGATGATATATTTTGTTGGTATATGTTGTTGATATATGTTCACATCTAACTGGTTATAAATGACAGTAATAAGTGATGAGTAATTGGTGATTGCTAACTAAAGAATTTTGTTAAGGGAATTATTGAAAAGAACCCTACACTAATTCACCCACCCCCTCTCAATGTGGTCGGTGTGTCCAACACTTAAGGCTCTTGACTTCATCCCCTTGTTCCCTAGAGCCATCGAAAATATTCTTATAAGCAATGATGTATCTCTCCATCAACATATATAAATAAGAAGAAGTAGGGCTAATCCATTATATTTGACAAGGATCTTTGTTGGCACTTGAAATTTATGTGATGGTAATAGAAGCCTTGGTCTACTTGATCTTTCACATTATAGGTTAATGTTTGATTAAAGACATCCCTCTCCCTAAACAAGGAATAAATTATATATATTATATAAATTATAAATTATAATATATATATATATATATATATATATATATATATATATATATATATTATATGTTATATTATATTATATTATATGTAACTATAATAAAAACAAAAAAAACAAAAAAATACCAATAAAAAAACAAATAACAAAACATAATTTGAAAACAAAAAAACAAAAGAAACATTTCATCCTCATGCGAGCTAGCTGGAGGAGAAGGTCGAGGTGAGATCCTCATGCACAAGCTAGCTGGAGGAGAAGGTCAAGGTGAGATCCTCATGCATGAGCTAGCTGGAGGAGAAGGCCGAGGTGAGATCAGTAGAGAGGAGGTCATAGGTTGCGTGAGCTAGGAGAAGGAGAGTAGGTTAGGGCAGAGAGGAGGGCACACAGAGGAGGTAGGTTGTATGAAGAGGAGGGAATGCAGAGGAGGTCAAGGCAGAGAGGTGGATTTGATCAGAGCCAAGGGGGATTTGATCAGAGCACCAACAATGACGCCGCCAAAATCGATATGCTTAGGTTTTGTCTTGAAATATTTTAAAAAAAATGATGCACAATAGGGTCGATGGGCCTCCTACCAATCCTTCTCTTGTCAACTTACCTCCTCGTGTAGGTACCAAGTTTTGAAAATGGGCCCAATTGTGTAGAGAAATCAACAGGTCCAAAATTTCAATCCAATTTTGTTGTTTAGTCTTAGGATTTTTGAATTCTATGATGAAGGCTTGTTATAGTTTGTTAAAGGTTCTGAGAATACATAAAGGGGTACTATGCACATACTTCATGTACCATTTCAAAGCTGAACCTTTCAAGGATGTTTGGAATTTGACCAACATTGTTTCAAACTCATTATATTCATGGCACTCTAGTTGGATTCACATAAAAGATAATTCTATTCTTCATCATTGTCACCTTTCACTGAAAAGTCAAGGAGTTGAAGAATAAAACTAACTTGGACCTCTGTCATGTTGATGACTAGTGTATGGAAAAAAAAACCCTTGACCTTGGTTTTCTTGTTGGGTTCTAGATATTAGTCATAGAAAGATTAATATTAATTACTTTCCCTTCCACTAGAACCCTACTAACTCCTAGTATGATCAATCCTACATACTACAAATGTCTCACATTTAGCAAGATTGGGTCTTTACAATTGAACCAAATGTTGGATTTAGAAATAGACTAGGGTCCACTTAATTGTTCAACATAGGAATTGTAGTCTAGTATTGGCATATCAATCCCTTTTTACAAGGAATGTCTCACCCAAGACACCTTGCCAAAACCTTAGGATAACACGAGGACATGTAATATAACATAGTGTGCCATCAAAACTATTTCAAAAAACATTCCATTATTCCAACCTTCAATTATCCTATATTTTAAGGACAAGACTAATTAAAACTCGGGAAGGGTCATTCTTCACCATATAATATATATCTAATAAAAACTAAACATCATCCATGTCAAATAGACATAGAAGCTCAATTTTAAATACTAGTACCCCTCCATTAAGCTCCAACAAAAATAGATACATGGCTCCAACAGAGTTGAGCATAATAGTCACAACTCAACAATATAATATATAAGAAAAGACAAGACATAGATACTATCACCAACATGATTAGGAGACTCTAAAAAACCCTTAACAATAATGGACAACAACAACAACATCACTTATCCCATTGTCAATAACTCGCACCCATGCCTTAGCCTTTACAATTTTGTAGTCATCGATGGGTTACAAATCAATAACAACTCTCGTATTTGTTACTTAACAGTGTACTTTACTCTCAATGGATCGCTCCCTTTTGACATGTATAGGCCACCTTTACCTTTCTATTGTTTATTCTCCTTAGTTGAGGAATCACATCCCTTAATGTCCGCCACCTTCTATTATAGTTTCCTACCCTTTCTCCTACCCTTTCATATGACCAATCCTACCAATCCATTGCATTGGAATATGGTAATCATACGTTGCTTCTAGACATTGAAATTGTGACCATTGGACTTCTTACTAGGTTTCAACAATATATACAAGAAATGCACTAGTTTTTCTCAACAAATAAATGTCAAGCACCAATGGAATAATTTAACTAATCCAAAGAAATCAAAATTCACCTCCAAAACTTAGTTGTGTAGACACATTGTTATACCACCCAACACTATACCTGATGATGCCACATTGGCATCAATCCAACACCGCCTTATCTTGTTGGGTTCTAGTAGAAAAACAAATGGTATAATTGACCCTAGAAAACATTTTTTTTATGTAAAAAGTTCAATTAAAAATTCTGCTGAAATTCTAAATTAAAAACTTAGTGTCTTGAACTTCAGAAATTTTACCTCTTTCCTAGAATTTCCCAGATATAGTCCCTGAGAATTTACATCCTTAGGAATGATATGAAATATAATAAAACAATATAAATGGTAAATGATATTTCACTTCTTAACAACCCTAATCCACTAGGAAATTTAAGAGAAAAGATATGAAGATTATGCCACAAGTTTCAACATTCTAGGGAAATCTTGTGATGCATAAACTAGATATAAAAGTCACTTTCTATCATTGATGGTGTTATAGGACGTCCAATAAAATAGGTATTTGTCATATCTATCTTCATTGAGTGAGGGGAGTTTAGGTAGAATAGAGGAAAGTGAGACATCTAGTAGGTATAACAGGCGAAGATCAACTAGAGGTGAGAAGATCAAAAGAAAATTCCATAGACACATGGAATTTTTTCTTGTGAAAGGGAGATCATGTTCTTATGATCATGACAGCATAGACGACATCGAGTTTCCCTTGAGGTACAAACATATAATGAAATGATGGGTACCCAAGGATCTTCATAAAATAAACACTGATTTTTTGTGTAAACGAAAGGATATACCAGATTGTTCCATCATCATTACATTGTTTGGGGATATTTTCCATGGATGGCATAAAGATATGTTATGATGGATTAACTAAATTGATGGAGTACGTTGGACCATGTTATATCTACATATATTGGATACGAATAGTCCAATATACAAAAAGTATGTGAAGATATGGCTTGGCTGCAAATTATATATAGCTAAAAGACAATGATCAAAATAAAGGAGCAACTATATATATTGACGGAAGGCCAAAAGAAACGAGGAATATTGCAGGGTTATAAACAGTACATGACCCGCGACCACAAATAATCGACCCAATTTTGTATTTGAGGGGCATGAAGGAAACCATGTATTCGTATGTGCAATAAAATCAATAGCTGCAGGGGAAGAGTTATTGATTGATTACAATTTGAATCGAATAGATACAAATGTTGCTATTATGGTGGTGGTACGTATACTAATTTACCCAACCTATAAGCAATGAATCTTATATTTTATGATTTTCATTATGTTATTTATGGTGTTAATCCATTTGGAGAGCTTCGTTCTGTTTACTCAGTGTGTCCTATTTTTTTTTTATCAACAATAACATTCCTCCTTGGATGTCAATAAAGAGGGAGGATTTCTCATACATTTGAATTTATTTCTCATGATAATGATCACAGTTCTAATTTTATTGTAATGTGGCAAGATGATCATGGTAAATCAAAAGTGGCCTCAGAACATGATGTTGATGATTATTCTCTCAGCGAAATGGATTTGCATCAATCCCCCGACCCTATGGTTTTAATTAGAAAAAAGATCAATAAAGAAATCAAGGAACTAGCTCACTTGTTAGATATTCTAGATCAAACTCTTGAGGTAGAAGAAAGGATCAAAGAAGTTATGGCAAGGCTTAATACATATAAGTTAATAACCATAATTTCAAGTGGTTTTATTTTTATTTCATAAGATCAATAATGAAAGCTTGATTTTTAACTTTTACATTATCTAAATGAAAAATGTTTTCTTTTTTATATAGATATTTTTGGATCCTGTTGACACTAACATGCATGGTGTTAGTAGTAGTGGTGTTATGTTGGATCATATTGTCATTGATGCCAAAGGATTGATTTCAAAGGTCAAAGGTTTGATGTCAAAGGATTGATGTCAAAGGAACAATGTCTTATCATAGTATATTGATGAAGTATGTATTGTCTTTTATGTCAAGTGGAGTCATTGATATATGATGCATAGATGAATATGGATCGATGTGGTTTCATTGATATATGATGCATAGATGAAGATAGATTGATGTAAATATAACTCATTATTTTCTTTTCATAGGGAGTACAAATGGATGAACTCCAAAGTGGTCCTCTTATGGTGAAAGCCCTCATGGGAAGACGCTTTGCAGTTGAGTTATCCTAGAAGTATGGTTAAAGAACCCATACTTAATTGTGGAATAATGAGATAAAGATCAGTGAATTTTTCAGTGAAACTATCCTATATGGATAGTACTTGTCATTTAATTTTCGATGGTATGTGGAATGTTACATAACTCCTCACAGTTTGAGAGTTATGGCCTTATGAAGTCGGAGGACCCTCATATGATGGCTAGAAGCCCCAAAAGGTCAAAGAAGTCAAAATGATTACAAAGAAGGTATTATTTAAATAATAAAGTTAACTGATAAATTCAAAGAGGATTATTTAAATAATAAAGTAAATGGAGAACTTTCTAATTATGGAAAGTGGTTATAAGAGGGTTAACCCTAAAATGAGGAAAGTGGGTTAAGTGGTCAAGTGGCTATTGGATATATGGACAAGTGGCCAACTGGACAAAGTTGGACATAGGTGACTATGTGGACAAAGTGTCATAGAAGATGCTTCTAAGGAAGCTACTTGGAGATTATAAATAAGAGGCAAGGGTCTCTTGTAAGAAATGTCTTTTGAGCATATATTGAAGATCTATTCTGAGAGAGAGATTGTCTGAAGGATCTCATGGATGCATCAAAGTTTCTATAAGTCTGAGATATTGACGGTGAAAGTTTTGAAATTTCAAAAACCCTAGTTTCTAAAGGAGTACGCAAGCAGCAGTGGGCCATAGCGCGTACATACACGGGTTGCAATGAGCCAACGCGCGTACATGCACTGGCTGAAGGAAGGAATTGTTGGATCATGCTGTCATTGATGCCAATGGTTTGCTTGATTGATCGATGTCATTGATTGATGTCAAGTGATTTGATTGATTGATGTCAAGTGATTGATTGTTTGATTGATTCTAAAGGATGATTGAATGATGTCAAAGGTCAAAGGTTTGATCTAAGTAATTGATGAATATGGATCAATGAGTTGTCATTGATACATGATGCATAGTTCATGTATATGATGCAGTGGTGGATTGATGCAAAGATGAATCATTATTTTCTTATCATGATTGATAAGGTGCACAAATGGATGAACTCCAAAGTGGTCCCCTTATGGTGAAAGCCCTCATGGGAAGACGCTTTGCGGATAGAGTTATCCTAGAAGAATGGTTGGAGAACCCATGCTTGTATGTGGAATAATGAGATGAATATCAATGAATTTGTTGGTGAAACTATCCTATATGGATAGTTATTGTCATGCCATTTCCAGTGGTATGTGGAATGTCACATAACTCCTCACGGTTTGAGAGTTATGGCCTTACGAAGTTGGAGGACCCTAATATGAAGGCTTGAATCCCACAAGGTCAAAGAATTCAAAGTGCCCTAAAAGAAAAAATCATTATTTAAATGATAAAGTAAAGTGACAAAGTCAAGATGGATTATTTAAATAATAAAGAGAAGTGACAAAATCAAGAAGGAATATTTAAATGATAAAATATTGGAGAACTTCCTATTTTTGGAAAGTGGTTAACCCTAAAAATAAGGAAAATAGGTTAAGTGACCTATAAATGGGTTAAGTGACCTAGAGGATGAAAGTATAAATAATATAACAATGGTCTCTTGCAAAACATCCTTTTTGTGAATCAATGGAGAGCTTCTTGTGAGAATATTTTTTAGAGTATTGATGGAGAGCTTCTTGTGAGAGCTTCTTGTGAGAGAATTTTTGGTGTGGATATCTTGAGAATGATTGAAGATATATTCTGAGAGAGAGGATATCGGTAGGATCTCATGGACGCATTGAAGTTTTAGAAAGTCTGATATCATGATGGCAAAATTCTCAGAATTACAGAAAAACCCTATTTTCTGGTGAGTACGCAGGCTATCTATGTATAGTGTGCGTATACGCAAGTTGTCTGTGTACAGGGTGCGTACAGTACATGGGTTGTCAGTGTACAGGGTGCGTACAATGGACAAAATCATGGAGATTTATGGTTGAGCTGATGACAAGTTGTTGAAGACTGAAGTAGGTTCCAAATCATCATTCTATGGGCTCATATCTGTCACTAAGACACTGGTATGATTACATTATTGTCTTGATGGATAGTATAGCTTGTTGTGTTGTGAATTCTTATGGAATTCTTGGTATGGTTGTTGTGATGTGTTCTATGTTGGTTGATGGAGTGAGAAATACTCTTGTGATTCATTTGTCATATGATTTCTATGGTATACTAGTTGCTTATACATGATTGAGTTAGCATTCATATTGATTGGTTGTGAAGCATGAGTAAGGTATTGGAGAGATTGGATGTGTTGTAACTGGTTGGTGGTGAGTTTGGACAATGAGAGACAGAAGAGAATGATGAATTGGTTGTAGAGGATCTGAGTTGACCTTGAGAGATAAACCCTAAGAAGCTCAGATGATATATGTAGGTTGTAGTACTGCTTGGGTGTGTATACACGCAGGTTGTACTACTGGTAGGGCGTGTACATACGTGTGTTGCACTACTGACAGGTCACGTACCTATTGCATATTGATATCTGTTAAGGATTTTTGCCTCATCTCAGTTGGTATTGAGTGTGTAAGCTAAGTCTTGCATGATAGATCTGGTTCTCTTGTAGAGTTGTACTTTATTCAGTTGTTGCTGAAAAACCCCAAGGACTGTAGTCCGTAATAAAAATAAAATTGTACATACATCTTGTGTTCTTTGTGTTCCTTGTGGTGATGACTTGTTGATGATATATTGTTGATATGTGTTCACATCTAACTAGTTTTAAATGACTGCAATGATTAATGAGTAAAATGTTGAATGCTAACTAATGAGTTTTTTGTAAGAAGGGATTTTTGGGAAAAAGAGCCCCACACTCATTCACCCCCCCACCCCCAAGTGTGGTAGGTGTGCCCAACAATTGGTATCAAAGCGGGCCTTCACTACAAGCCTTAACAAGCTTGAAGGAGATCCATAGACACACAAATGGATGATGAAGTTCCAATCCTTGATGAGGAAAACTATTCTACTTGGATAATAGAGATGAGATTTCATTTGAAGACAATGGGAGAAGCTATTTGGAAGGCAGCCATTAGTGGATCAGTTCCTTTGAAGAACAAGTCAAATTTTGCAACTCAAAGAGAAGGAAAGAATAATTATGCATTGGCTCTCAAGACCATTCTTAGTGGACTCTCAAGCCCTATAAAGGA
>JASDQU010102097.1:109612-132404 GCA_032191745.1 Picea mariana | reverse complement strand
TCTCTCTCTCTCTCTCTGTGTGTGTGTGTGTGTGTGTGTGTGTGTTACACATCAAAATTACTCATTTCAATGATGACCTATTGTCGTCATTACAAGTGTCCCATTTTATCCATAAGTGTCACAAGTGTCGCAGAAATCATACACTCATATTTCCTATATCGTGTCTCGAACGACATCATAAGGAACACTTCAAAGACACCCTCAAAGACTAGTTTAAGAAAGAGAAATCACGTGACAAAGAGTATAAATATTTTACCACGAAAAAGACCACTTAAAAGTCATTTTTGAAGGGAAGCGCTCCCCTACCCACTGTCAGGGAGTGCTAGTACTCCTTTCCCTCCTTTGGGGGAGCGTTGCAAGAATCTGTGCCCCACTCTAGGGGAGTACTGGGTTGTTTGAGTAAATCTTGGGTTGTTGAGGAAAATCAGGGGAAAATCCCCCTCATCTCTAGAGTTAGTTTGATTCGAATCTGAGGTCAAGACTAGATCTTAGGGAGGATCCACAACTGATTGAGAAATATCCTACACCTATCCCAAGAATATATAAGGTGGTTAGGCCTCTCCAAGCCTATATAAGGAGGCCTCCTCATGGTGAAAGGAGGATACATTGAAGGCATCAAACTTATGATCTCATAAGGGAGATAATCAGTGAAGCATAGTAATTTTTTTTCGTGGATCATTTCAGAAAGGGGTTGGACAAGGAGAGCTTGGTGAGGCTACTGCATCTGCATCAAAGGTCTATAAGTATCTCTATTGAGTTCTCATTAATACATGTGTTTGGCATGTTTCCTTCAAGATTGTGTATGCCTACATGAACTTGTCTTTAATGGATAGATCTAGTTTCAAACTAATCGTAGTAGAATAGGAAACATTCTTTGTCTTTGATTGGATTGCAGGACCTATTGAAGAGCTTGTGGATCAGAGCTCAACTTGGAATTGGGCGAGGACAAACATCGTAAAAAGGTACATCTTCTTCCTCTTCTCTATAGATTAGTTTAGTTAGGTTTAAAGGGATGTCAGTGACCAAATTTATCACTTTTATGTATTGATCTAAATTTATCACTTTTATGTATTGATCTTAGAGATTTAGTATCCAAGAGGGAATCCACCTGTCCACAGGGGGATTTTCCTATAACAAAAATCGGCGACTCCACTAGGGAGGTCAAAGATTTTAGTTTCGGTTTCCTTCCTTGGTCTTGTTTTTGGCCTTTGATCACCTTTGGATCTTATTCATGATGTGTTTCTACTTATTAGATGTGTTGTTGGCTCTTGGATTCATTCCATACACACTCAATTTCTGGATTTTCCTGAGTTTTTTGAGTTCTAGACAATATTTTGTTCTTCTGAGAGACCAGCGCTCCCCTGCCTCTACCACCAGAGCGTTGGCATTCCCTTGCAGGCTCCCATAGAGCATTGCAATGCTCTGGTACCCTTGACACCCGAGCGCTGGTCTTTTTCTGCTAAAAACCTTTTTGGGAGTTGATCTCTGAGTCTAGTTTTTGATTTTTCATCTGCTCAGGGTTATTACCATCTCTGTGTGCTCTTGTTTTGGCCTCCGACATTTTGATTTCTAAGAATTGATGATGTTTTGTTTGGATTTTTGACATTTTTATTTCTTACTTTGAGTCACTCTTCTTCCCTGAGATTTGGAGTCGATCTACTGCTTTTTCACTCATCTGATTGAATGAAAGTTGTTGTAAGGAAATTCAGAGATCTATGCACCATTCCATTTGATCTCTGAGGTCATTTTTTCAAGCATTTTCTTCTGTTTGAGATTTTTGTTTTTCTTTTTGCAAATTTAGTTGTCTTTGTGTTTCTTGTTTAATCATAATGAGAGTGTTTTTTTGTTTATGTGAAGTTTTATTCTGATGTCTTAAATCTCACAGATCTTGAAGTCTGGATGACATAGGAAGCTTTACATCAAACTGATTATCATTCACATTTAAACAAAAGGATATATTTTCATGATTGGTTTTTGGATATTAGAACGGATTTCTGAATATTTTAGCATTATATTGGATTCTTGATTGAGAAACAATTGCATGAGGTTATTGCATCTTAGTGTTTGACAGTGAAAGAAAATTTCCTTCTCCTTCCCTTAAATAGACATTCATTGAAAGAAAAGACTTCTAATCATTTCTTGTTCATTTTTTGGGAATTGAGTCATAATATCATCAATTTCACTCTCATACACCCCTGAGTAAAGAAAAACTGCAAAATCAACGCTAATTAAAATTGATCTAGAAAATTTTGTTTTTAGAATCTTCCACCAACATTAGACTAGGATTAGCGCTTTGGATTAGGCTATGGTTAAAACTCTTCAAAGCATTCAAAACAAATATTAACATCTTGTGATAGGGAGAGAAAATCCAATTTTTGTATAAGCTTTTTGGGATCCCCCTCTCACATAGGGGTTAGGCACGAGGTCGTATTCGAGAGAGTTACAAAGATTATCCCTCTATGGTTCAACCGTTCATGGTAGTCAGATCATATATTGGGGTTTCTTCTTGAGGCTCAACTATCTTCATTTGGTCTCGGTGCTTCATGAATTATGAATCCATTCAGGGTCCTCTGGAGTTCTACCGGTCCACTTGTCCTTAGTTCTCTCGAAGGATTTAGGACTTGTTATCCTGCCCATACGTTCAGACTGGACTGTCAACTATACCCTCCCAGGGGCCGATTGTGAGTTGGTGTCCTTAGTATCCATAATATTTAGGGTATTTACACAAGGTGAAGGTGAAGGGAAGTCTTTGTTGTACCTGGAACAGATGGTGGTCAAACTCACTCAAGCTCCTTGGAGGGTAAATCCATAATTATTGTGTGGAAGCTTGCACCAAGGTGTAAGTCTGTTAAGAAGGTCACCATCATAACTGTTCCACCCACTCATATCCTAGCCCCTCCTTGACTTGGTTACATGACGTTGGATTTCATCACCAACTAGTACGGCCATCGAGAGAAGGTTTTTTTTCTTGGTTTGATTCCTAGATTTGATTAGTGTATGTTGTTTCTTTACTTTAGTTGGCCATGGATTTGTTTTCATAAAATTTTTGGTTTCGCCAACATTGACCCTCCATGTCGTTCACGTAGGGTACTAGGACTTCCTCTAGAAAATATGGAAGATTATATCCCTCTACCCCCTCATTCATTGGAGGGCTCTCCTCAACAGAACAAGGTCCAAGACATTATAACCTCACAAGAGGAAGGTTTTGCCTCTTTAGAAAATTTTTGGATTGTTTCTGATTCTCTAGATGCTTTCTGCGTGCCTCCTAGATATGAGAGACGTATTCTCCAGCAGAATTCAATTGAAGAAATTGTTTTCGTTGACACTTTTGGAATTTTGACTAGACCCCATTCAGCCCCTGGAGTCAGGGATCCCCTTTGTACTACTGAAATATTTAGAAGCCCACCTCACACGGTGCAGGACCTTTATGGCTGAGGGGCAGGTGTCGATACATTTTTTGTATCGCAAATGCCCCAAACATTTGTTAACTACACGATACCTTTAGATCATTTTTCCGGTACAATCGTTGGTCCAAACACATAGTCTGTCGATCCAAACATCCAGTCAGTTGGTCCTAGATCAACTTTTTCTCTCCAGATGGCCCATTCTAATTTGGTCCCTCACGTTACGACTATTCCCACCAGGAATGTGGTGGTTAACCAAGCTCCCATTGGTACACCACTTTCATATAGACCTCCTTCATCACTTCCCCCTCAGTATAGAGCTTTGAATCCTTCCATTGCCAACACTATTCAGGTTACACCCAGAGGTTCTATACCTACACTATTATTCATAGGAACTGGTCTTGGTGTCTCTAATCTAGTTGGAAGCACCGGTCAGTCATTCACATCTGGTTTCCAGATCCCTCTAGGCACTCAACCTCATGTTGGGTGGAAACCTCAATTTGGGAGTCAACCTCAAATTGGGACACAACCTCGGCTTGGGGGGAAGCCTCAGACTGGAGTCCATAACCCATTGTCTGGACAAAATGCGACACAACATCATTGGCATTTTCCTTTCCCATGAAATATGTTATTCTCTAGGGGACAAAATCCTCAAGGACAACAACAACCTTCTCTTTCCCATGGGACTAATGTGTATCCTCCTCATGGAAAAAATGTTTACCACCCTTATGGGAAAACCCATCATCCAACTTATAATCCTTAGAACACATCAGGTTATCCTCCATTTGCACATGTTTCTCAACCATCATCGAATCATGTTTATTCTGGTCAGCAACAACCATATATAGGAGGACCTACTGGATAAATTATCCACCTAACCCAATTTACGGCCCTAATGGTGTCCCTATGCCACACCAGTATCACCCTCAAGTTAACCGACAACTATCGTTTCTCATGACACTGGATCTCCCAGACTTGTCTCGGTTGACCAATTATCCTATATTACATTATCCCTTTTGGCTAGTGATTCTAGCTAAATTACCTTCCAATATTCCAAAATTTGAATTTAAACCTGGAGAAGACCCGGACAATCATGTGATGACTTTCCATTTATGGTGTTCATCGAACTCCTTAATGGACGATTCTATACGTTTACATCTTTTTCAGCGAACACTTATGGGCTCTGCAGCCAAGTGGTATATTGAAATTCCACATGGTTCTTTACAAGATTTCAACTCCCTTGCTATGTCCTTTCTCACGCACTTTCAACTACCCATTCGTTACGAGACTGGTACCAAAATTTTGACTTCCCTTCACCAGACTAACTCCATACATATCTCTAATCATATTCATGAGTGGAGACAACGACAAAGGTTGATCAAAGCAATCATTCCTGACCAGTTATTGGCATAATGGTTTACTAAATCACTTTTACCCCTGATTGCTCATGATGTTTCCATGGGTGGTGTAGTCATCGAGGAATAAGCCATTGCTTGGGCTCAGTACTTAGATTTGGTCTATTTACAATCTGGCACTTTGTATGAGTTGATCCCAAATGCTACCCATGCCACTATTGATCCATCTAAACCTTCATCCACATCACATGCGGATGGATTTATCAGCTCTTTCAAAACCCAATCTTCTTCCTAGACGACTAGAATGGCAAATCGATCTGCTTTGGCACCCACTCCCAGTTCAACCTCACTCTCCTCTACCTCCCCCCAAACTCAAATCTCTGAGGTGAATGTCGTTCAATCTTCCCCTTCACAACAATTCGAAGGTAAGAAGAAGACAAAGAAAAAACCCAAAAAGAATAATAACAATGACCAACCCAAAGCTCAACACCCACCACCTTCTACCAAAAAGAAACCACAATAGAAGTCGAAATTCCCATGTCTTATTTGTGGTGATGATCACTACACTTGAGACTATCCACATTGCAATGAAGCGGCAAAACTTTTTAAGGGGAATTCCCAACCCATTGTTCTTACTCAGACTTTTCCTCAGTAGCAATCTATGGTTTCTCAAATCCCCTCTCCAGGGGGCAGTTCCAGCCACCCTTCTAATCATGAAGCCTTGACAAGTGCCCATATTTATATGTTCAACAGGATTTATTTAACCACTCTCTCTACGACCTATGACATGCCAGTTAAACCTGATGAAGGAAAGATCACTAGCGGTACATTATCAGATCCATCACCATCCTTCATTAGTCCTCCATCTATTAGTCTTCCATCTGGATCGCTTCAAATAGAGAAACCTATGTTCGACTCTATATTACGCCCTCCCAAGAGCACCATCTGTAAATCTACTTTTAATCCTAGTTCACGTGCCACCCAAAACTACAACATTGTTGAAGATTTGGCTCAAGCGTCGTGTGCTATGTCTGGGTTGGAAGTTCTACAGCACTTCCCAATTCAACTTAGAACTCTCTTGGCTGCTATTGGATCTTTTGATCCTGATTCATCCAACAATATCACGTTTAACCTGGACAATTTTAAGTCTCGACTCTCTCACCAACTTGCTTTTCAAATTGATGTTGTTGTTCACAATCAATAAATTCACCGCACTATCTTGGATGAGGGAGCCTCTACTTGTGTCATGTATTTATCTTTTTTGAAAAGATTAAAATCACCTGCATTTAAAAAATCCCCAATGATGTTGCATGCATTCAATGCATGAGGTTTTCATCCTCACAAAATGTTGCAGTCCCTATCTATTCAGTTGGGCGAAAAAATTGTCTATGTTGACATCGAGGTGGTCGATGCTCCCCTCGACTACAACTTTCTACTAGGAGTTTTATGCTATGACCATCATCACTTCATTGGTGTTTTGATGTGTACAATTTCCTCATCAAGGAAAAATTGTCACTATTGATCAGTTAGATTTATGTACACCTAACGCTCGCGCTCCCGCTACCAACAATATTCCTTTCTTGGGAGATCACAAGATCACGTATGAAAGTGTTGGTGTAGGATTGTTAAAATATTCCACCCTTATGAGTACCTTCTTTTCACCACTCCCTCCTACCACGCATCATATTTCCACAGTCAATATGATTTTGACTACAACTTATCAGTCTTTGGAATCATCTGATCCTTGGATTGTACCTAGTCCTCTAGAGTTCAATGCACTAGGTGACACCATGCCACTTAGTCCATTCGAGGCTTCATACGATGTTATTCAATCCACCTCTCCCTCCTCAGGTGACCAACATCTCTTGGCACCTGACACTTACTCAATGCCATCTTGGTTGAATTAATTGATGTCTTCATTTGACTACATTTCCCAAATCTTTCCGTCCGAAAAATATATTATGGAAATTATTAGCATTGACGACACACCTTGGGATGATAACCATCATCGATCCTCTTTTCTTCCACCTCTTGAATAAATACAGGAATATATACACTCAGTCTTCCCCCCCCTCGATTTTGTCGACTTTCCACAATCTCCTATCCTTACCCAGGATACTATTTTTTAGGGTAATTTAAGCAAAATTTCCTCTACGGTTGTTATTGAAATTTCGATCAAGGAAGGTGTCATGGAAAATATTAATCTCAGTGCTAATTGTTCGCCCAAGGAAGTTGTTTCTTATACCTCTTTATTTAAATAATTCCACGGTGTCTTCTCTTGGAGCTACGAAGAAATGCCATGGATCGATCCTTTGATCATTGTGCATGATATTAAAACTTACCCAAGTGTAAAACCTGTTTGACAGAAACTCTACCCAGTCCATCCTAAGAAGACCACAGCTATCAAGGAAGAAGTTGAGAAATTATTAAAATCTGGCTTCATCTATCGTGTCCCTTTGATGGAATGGGTTTTGAATATTGTTTCAATCACTAAGAAGTAAGGGACCATTTGTGTTTGCGTTGATTATAGGGACCTCAATAATTCTTGTCTGAAATATAATTACCCTACACCCTTCATCGACCAAATCATTGATAATTGAGTAGGTAGTGTGATTTTCTCTTTCATAGATGGTTTCTCAGGGTACAACCAAATTGACATTTTACCCGTTGATCAGCATAAGACAACCTTCATCTTCCCATGGGGAAATTTTGCCTATCGAAACTATTGTTTGGCCTCAAAAACACTAGTGCTACATTCCAGCAGGCCATGTCATATACTTTCCACAATATGAAACACATTACAGAACCTTACCTCGACCATTTACCTACCCATTCATCCAGTCGATCAAACCATTTTGGTCATCTACGGGCTATTTTTCTTCGATGGTGGTTCTACCATATTTGTTTGAACCCACACAAGTGTATCTTTGTTGTCGAAGCAAGTCGACTCCTCGGTTTCATTGTTTCCAAGGATGGGATTCGGGTGGATCCCTTAAAAATTAAGGCTATCCTTGCTTTACCTCCACCTAATAATTTGACACAACTCCAAAGTTTGCAGGGGAAAAAAAACTTTCTTCGCCATTTCATTTGTAACTACGCTGAGATTACCAAAGGATTTATGCAATTTTTGTAGAAAGACACTCCTTTCATATGGGATGACACTGCTCAATGATCTTTTGCTAGTCTTAATCATGCATTGACCAATGCACCTCTGTTGCATCCTCTGAATTATACGAAGGACTATATCCTTTACTTAGCAGCCTCTACTTCCATTATTTCTATGGTGTGAGTTCAAGAGGACCCTAACGGTGAAGAACATGTGATATATTATTTGAGAAAAAGTTTATCTGGTTCAGAGCTCTAATATTCACATGTTGAGAAGTTGGCTCTAGTAGCCGTCATCACTATCTAGAGATTTCTTCATTACATTTTTCTACGCACCACCACAGTTATCGCGGACTCTAACCCCATGTATCACATTCTGACAAGTCAAGTTCTTGGGGGAAAATATTCCAAATGGATCATCATCCTTTAGGAATTCGATCTCGAGTTTGCTAAGTCCAAAGCCAAGAAATCCTTGGTGTTTGCGGAGCTCATCTGAAATCTTCCCCATGCTGATGAAGACACTGAGCCTAGATATTCTCTCCCCAATAAATCTCTATTCCTCATCATCATGTCTGATCCTTGGTATGGAGACATCCTTCTTTATCTCCAAACCCAACTTTTTCAGCCTGATATCTCTCATGAATAATGTCGTCGTATTCGCCATCACTCTTGCCGCTACCTTATCATTGGTGACATGTTGTATCGCCATGGTATTGACACTATCCTACAACAATGTTTGACTCATGAAGAGGTTGAAATCCTCCTTAATGACTGTCACCTTGGAGCCTATGACAATCATCTTTCTGGGATGGCTACAACTCAGAAAATCTTACATGCCAACTACTTTTGGCCCTCTATCTTCAAAGATTGTATCAAGGCCGTCAAAAAATGTCCACCCTACCAATTTTTTCATAAAAAGGCATGCACCCACCCAGCTCCACTGCATCCCATTATTTTCATCGGCCCCTTTGCCAAATGGGGCATTGATTTCATGCAGTGTAAACCTACCTCAGTCGGGGGGCACAGTTGTATCATCATTGTCGTTGATTAATTCACAAAATGGGCTGAGGCTATGCCTACCTTTCTAAATGATGGTTGTACTGTAGCTCTTTTCTCCTTCAACCACATCATCTCTCTCTTTGGTGTTCCACAAGACATTGTCACTAATCATGGTTCACACTTTCAAAACCAGATGATGAGTGAGTTGCATGCCAAGTTGGGTTTTCTCCATGAGAACTCATCCCTGTACTATCCTCAATAAAATGGATGAGTTGAAGCTATCAACAAGGTCCTTAAAAACATGATTCAATGTATGGTAGGGGTAAACAAGACATCTTGGCACCTACAACGTTTCTCCACTCTCTAGGATTTTCGTACTTCAGTGAAAACTACTACTGGATTCACTCCTTTCCAGATAGTATATGGCATAGAAGTTGTTTTACCAATCGAGTGAAAAATTATCTCATTGAAACTCAAAGTAGAACTCATGCCTCACACTTCTACTGAAGAAGAACGCTTCTTACACCTGACTAGGTTGGATGAAACATGTTTTGATGCTGCTCTCATTAACGAGACGTATCAAAAGCGACTCAAGAATCAATACGACAAATCTGTCCATCCTCGTACTTTGGTAGAAGGAGACCTAGTCCTCGTTTACGACCAGGCTCATGATAAGTTAGGGACAGGAAATATAGAACCTCTGTGGCATGGTCCTTACATAGTGAAATTTGTTTTACATAGAGGCACCTACAAGCTAATTGACTATAATGGAATCTCCCTGGGTGAGCCCCAAAATGGGCTTTACCTTAAGAAGTACTATGCATAGGACATCTAGCATGTGTTATTTGTACACTATTGTATTTTTAGTTTGGTGTGTCTTTTTCTCTTGCATGCATGATTTTTTCTTTAGATTCTTATACTTTGTCTTGTTTTTTCGTGCGCAGATGACATCTTCCTTTCCTATCTTTGTCGAGTTTGCGGATGGTGCTAGTCGACAGACCCAAAACATTTCTTCTACAGCTTGGGTCATTTACCACTTTGATGAGCTGGTGACTTCAGGAGGTATTTTCTTAGTATCGGCAACTAACAACATGGTAGAATATCATGTTGTCATCGGACTTTTAACCGAAGCCTCCTCCCTAGGTATATCTCGTATTATCATTAACCTAGACTCTCAACTTGTGGTCTGTCAACTTAATCAAATCTACGCCATTCGCAATCCTATCCTATTACATATCCATCTACGAGTTCATCGTCTTGAAAGAATGTTTGATTTTATCAAATACAAACACATACCAAGAGGACTTAATACAACTTCAGACTTGTTAGCCAATTACATCATGGATCGATATCTCGCACATAGATGAGGTTTCATAAAGGAAATAAATCATACATCACATGTAAATTAAATGTATCACAAAAATACATCATTATTTGCAAAAATCATTTCGCACCATAAAACTCGGCTATGTATATATATACGGCGTGACAAAAAATGTTTGATTACATCAAAAAAGTACATAGAAGGGAAAAATGTTGAGTCCTCATGCCCATAACATTGCCATACATACTATACAAAAAACATCAGAGAGGTCCTAGTCCTCCTATATCACATTGTGCTCTGAGTAGCACACTACCGCATGGGATACTCGTCTCAGTAAGGAGTTAAGAGCCTCAGGGAATCCCATTGTATGTCTCTACAGATGCAAGGGTACTTCATGCCTCCTAAAAGGAGGGACATCCATCGTGAGACCACAAAGATTTATCTCAACCTCCCGGAGACCCCTTGTCGCTACCTCATGATCTACTGCTATCTGAGCATCTCTGCGATGCCCCAATGTTGGTATCTCTGTCAGAAATGTTGCTCCCCTATCTGCACAATGAAACTATAAATCTGTTAAAAACTCTTCTTGGTACCCAAAAAAATAATATAAACTTTAAAATCAAAAAACACTTGACAAGATTGTTTTTGGTGTCTCACCTGATGTGTCCCAATCCATTCCATCTGGAAGAACCATGTCCAAGCTCCCCCATAATTCCACTCCAGCGTATGGGAAGTCCTCTATAACAATCAACTAGTGTCTCAGGCAAGCAAAGAAGTCGCCTGTAAATCTAAACTCTGACTCCAAATTTTCAGAGGTGTGGATGCCCTTGGCTTACACAGTGGCGATCTCCAGGAGTGCTTCAACTGGGGAGTGATAATTTATAAACAAATGAGCAACTGCATACAACAAGCTCAAACGCCGAAGGAAGGAGAGACACCAGTTTTCTACATGGCTTCATATTTTCTTGATGTCATGTGTGCCAGAAACATCTTCGTCGGCATGAATCTGAGATGGCATGTCGTTGAGCTCACAGTCAATGTATATTTCAGCATGCTATGGGAGAATAGCTATAAAGGTATTACTCCCTGATCTGTGATGAATTCATCGCATGAATTTATTTCATTATTTTTAAGAAGGAATGCTCAAGACTATCGATTGTGGCCAAGAAAATAATTTCCAAAGTTAGTCACTGGTACTTAGACGAGTGTGACACCTACATCAGGTTGTTCGGAGCCACCGGAGCACCACATATCCTACCAGCGCACATCCCGGACTGGCTTGTAGTGGGATAAATATGCTATTAAACCAGTTTTCAAGGCTACAATGCCACATTGGTTAAGGAAAATAAGCGGGCATTCATTCCCTATGGTTTCCATGTAGATTTCTACTTGGTTAAACATACATCTCAAGCCAAAAAAGAAGGGTTGAGCCAGCTCGAGTTAAATTTCCAGATAGGTTGAGTCCGCAAGAATGATCTAAAGGGCCTGGTCTTGCAACATGCTTCACAAGTGTAGTCCTACTGGTCATATGCCCACGACAAATTTGAAGATGAAGTCTTCAAAAAAAATGCCGAGCATTGGGATGAGGTGGTAGCAAGGATGGTCGACCCCAAAATAACCAGGTTCAGGGCCATGAGCCTAGATGAATAGGTGACAACCATAGATCAATTGTATCAAGAGGCCCTCAGAGCCAGAGAATAAATCAAAGTGGCAGAAGCAACAGAAGTTCCCCTAGTGATCCAGTGCAAGATAGAGGATTTCCTATGACACAGGATGCATGGGCAAGGGAATTGGTCATGATAGAACAAATGCATCGAGTAATTGATCAACTGCAAGATGACCTAGACTTCATAGGAATGATAGCGGTCCCTTTCAACAACCTAGATGACATCCGGGTAGGTCTAAGAAGTCCTGAGCTAATAGAAATTGATGAAATCGTCAGGTTAGATAACCCTGAAGTTACGATGCCACAAGACAGATCACTGGGGGATTTTTCAGTTGAGCCATAGATAGTAAGAATATCAGAGACATCAAGTGCACCAAACTCCCTCCACGAATTAATAAACATCTGTGATGATGAAGAAATTTTGGAGGTATCCCTAATGACTCTTATATAGATCACAAAGGAAAAGGAGCCCGAGAAGGCATCTTCCCCAGCTCCCGATGCTCAAATTCAGATCCCTTCACAGAATTACTAGGAGGTCAAAATTTTCATAGACACTGAACTACTTGATGTACCGAAAACTCAAAAGGATATTCCAATGGACAAGCCAGGGTCGGGAGAACAAAAAGAAGAAGCTCCACAGCAAGAAATCAACATCTCAACGGCCAATTATCAAGTAAGTACTGAGCCTACCCCCAATTCCCCAATTTCAATTGGTACTCAACCTCCTGATGAGAAACAAACAAAATTCGAACCTTCGAAACACATGGAGGAGGTTCAAGAACCCAGTCTTGAACAAATATACACCATCGAGAGCATGGGAAATATGCTCACCTGGGGAGATCAGCAAATCCTCAAACCCATGGATGAAGTTGTTGACATACATTCTATCTCCTATGACACAAAAAGGAAAGCTATTGTGAATAGAACCACCAAGAAGAGGAGGATCACCCTAGATCACTCCATCCTCATCACCATGGAGGAAAAGTTGATGAACACGAAGCATGCCAAGACATCTGAACTTATCGGCACAGGGATGGAAATCACAGATGCCACCCTGGACAAAGAAAAAATGGATGAAGAGGAGTTTGTTGCTACATTGAATGAATTGGAATATCTACGCCACTTGGATAAATATTACCATGACACCACACAGGACGCGGTGTTCCTGAGAAGCGAATTCCATGAGGTCTACAACAAATTTACAGATGAATGGCACCTATTCACTACAAGGATAGTCAAGCTTCAAGAAGACACCCTCATGGCACTGGAAACGTGCAAAGATATGGAAAGTTTGTATGGGAAAGCACACAACACAACAAGTCATGGAGAGGATTGACTATATCAGTGTGGTGCAACAGGGTTGAGATGCTGAAGAGAATGGCATCTGGGTGCTAAGGGAAAGAAGCATCGATCGCATAAGGAAATTGACCGAATATTGGGTAAAAATGGCTCAAGAACCTCATCGGGAAATATAAGAGAAATAGACCAAGTGTGAGAAGAGATGGACCAAAATCAATTGGTCAATGAGAGACATCGGCCTCCCCGAATTTGGCACACCTGATGACTTTGTTGACTTGCGCGAAATAATCAAATCACATATCAAACAAGATTCATCATGGGCTGCTGAAATAGAAAAGGTGGCAAACATGGTGCCAGGATAGGTGCAGCAATTCATGGAGCACCCGATCAAAGCTCGAGCTATGTTGCAGCAGTTAAGTTCCAGAATAGTCAAGTACTGGGCACGGGCAGTGGAGATAAGAGAGTTCCTTTCATGTATTCTAACACATGCGATGATCTCTTCATCAAGTGGTCGGAGTATGAGAAGAGTCATCCACTCAATTGAGATCATTTTATGACTCTTTGAATACTGATAGAAGAAAGTGCCATGTGGCGAGTTTTGTTTACTGAGCTACACTTTAATAGTTATTTTTAGTCAGTAGTATGTTATGAATAGGAGGATCGACTTGTTAGCAAAAGGTCGATGGTTTTTTCAAACACCCTCATTTTTGGATTTGTAAAGAAATATTTCGGAGCTTCCTTAATTGAGAAATCTTGTTTAGGACCAGAGACAAGTTTGTGTTTTTTATCAAAAGTGTGTATGATTGCATGTGAAGAAGAATCATTTCTGATTTCACCTCATGAATGGATGTTGTAACGAGTAAGAGCTTAATCAAAAGTAATTTTATGACCTTGGTCACACATTTGACTCACACTTAGAATATTATGTTTCATATCTTCTACCAGTAGAAAATTTTGTGCCTTTTCATTCTTGTTCCCATTTTGGACTGCTCCTTCTCCAATGATTTTGGATGAATTATCATTTCCGAAGGGGACTGATCCATTTTTTTTCTTTTCGTAATGTAATAAATTTGTCTTTATCACCTGTCATGTGTTTTGAATATCCATTGTTAACATACCAACCATGTTTCTTCTGCTTAGCTTGTAGAGAGAATGTGCATTCTTCATTGTTATAATGATCTTGCTTTCTTATCCATGTTGTTTTCTGAGGTTCTTGTTTGTGACTGTTGTTATTCAATTAAAGTTCTTTAGGAGGGACTGTCATTCTTCAATCCTTGGCCATGTGTCTAAAATTGTTACATTTGTAGCATTCCACTTCAGTTCTCAATGATTCAAACCTGTTGTAACTTATTCTTTGTGTGTCACTAGGTCTCCTTGAATAATCCCTTTGTGCATAACTCTCAAATTTGTTGTTGTTCCTATTGTTAGCTCTGCAATTCACAGCTTTATGTCCAAAATTATTACATACATAACATAAACCAAAAAATATAGTTTGATACCTGGGAGTTGAAGATCTTTTGAAAGGAGGTTTTCTTATGAATCCTTCTTCTTCTTGAGGCTTATCTATCTATTGTTGATTCAGAAATCTAAATCTTCTTGGTGGAGGAGTGTCCCTCTAATCTTCCTTGTATATCTTCCTATCATCTTTGATTTTTTCTGCATAGCTCTTTGGATTTGTTTCTTGCTCTATTGTGTTGGAGCTTGATCCCTTTTCTGTCTGATTGTATCCAAGTCTAGACTTGTCAAGATGAGATTTTTGACTGTTGATAATGTCATCCAGAACTTTTGAGCTATTCTGCATATTTTTATTTTGAATATCCTTTCTTAGTGTGACAACCTCTACTTCCAATTTTCCAATGATCTTGTCCTTTTCTTCTAGTTGTTCTTTGAGTGCTTCTTCAATTCTTTTATTGTCTTCTATTTGAACCTTCAATTTTTTGAATATTTGTTCTAGTTCTCGAGTGTCCTTTTTCTTGTCTAGTTATCCTTGTAGTTTCTTGTTTTTCTTCTTTTCTCTTTTGATAAATTCTATGGCACACATTAATTCTTCTCGATAGTCCAATTCTGCCTCTTCAATTTCTTCTTCGACTTCTTCACATTCTTCTTCAGATTCTTCATATTCTTCTTTGGAGTCTTCTTTGTCAGAGTCTTTTACTGCCATGAATAGAACTCTTCCTGTCTCATTGTCACTGACTTCATCTTCATCTGATGATGAGATGTCTTCTTTGGTGTATAAGATTTTCTTGAAAACTTTCTTTGTAGTTATTTTTCCTTTATATGTGTGTTTTCCTTTTGAGTAACCTTCATCGTTTCTCTTTTTCTTATGAGGACATTTTTTAGAAAAATGACCAATACCATCACAATTAAAACAAATTCAAGGGAGATTACCTCTATACCTATCGTTGGTTCCCTTGTTCACTCTTTTGACAAAGTTGGCCACTTATTCATCATCTGTTGAGGCATCATTGTTGTTGCTATATTCTTCTTGTTCCTTTTTCTTTTTGTTTGATCTTTTGGATGCCTTGAAGGCTGCTTCTTTTACATCTGGATTTTCCTACTCAATTCTCATTTCATATGTTGTGAAGATTTTATGTAGTTCATCCATGCTTATTGATTCCAAATCCAATCTTTCTTCTAGTGTTGGTATCTTAGGGTTGAATCTCATAGGAAGAGATCTTAGAATCTTGTGAACAATTTTGATTCTTCAATTTCTTCTCCCAATCCTATGAGTACATTCACTGTTTCATCGACTCATAAGAAGTAGGTTGTGATATCTTCGTCGTCCTTCATTTTTTTTTCTTCGAACTGACCTTTGTAAGTTTGAATCTTTGCTTCTTTCAATTTTGTATCTCCTTCATAAATATTTTGAACCTTGTCCCAAATCTCTTTAGCGGATTTACAGTGTGCAACTTTGGTGAATATCATATCACTGAGACCATTCAAAAGTGCATTTTTGGCTTTGGAATTATTCTCACCGAGTTTTACTGCTTTGTCATTTGTTGGTGAAACTATTGGTGCCATGTATCCATCTACAATTGATTGCCAAACTTGAAATCCATGTGCCTGTATATATGTCCTCCTCCTTATGCTCCAAAAAGCATACTTTTGTCCATAAAACTGTGGTATTCCATTTTTATATGAGTTGGTACTCTCCATGATCTACCTTTCAATGGTTAAACTGATTTCTGAAGGAACCTACTCTGATACCAATTTTTGGATTACTGAGAGGGGAGGTGAATCAGTAATAGAGCAAGTTAATTGTTTTTAACCATATAATCCAAGTGTTATATCAATGAAGCATTATCATCCAATAACTACAGAGTAAATAAGAAATGAAAAAATGAACAAACATACACATACACAGTACACCAGTGTTTTACGTGGAAACCCAAATCTAGAGAAAACCATAGAATGTTTTTTCTTATATGTCTTGAAGAATTACATTCATTGGAAGTACCAACTTCCATTGTTTTCCAGCTGCAACTGGAAGGAGGCTCCAACCCCCTAGTTTCTCAGTCTACAACCTGAGGGAATATCCAACTCCCCAATTCTCTGGCTACAACCAAAAGGAGGCTACAACCCCCTATGTTCTCCGGCTACAACTGGAAGGTGGCTACAACCACCTGTCCTTGCCCCGTCCTGCCACCCTGAAGTAGAAGTAGAATGATGGAACCACTGTCAACCTGTCACTGTGAGATATACCAATGTAAAACTGTACCAATAAATCTGAACCATGCATCAACCTATACCTCAACCTGTAATCAACCTATACCATAAACAAGTGCATCAACCATGCACCAACCTGTACCAAATAACCTGTAATCAACCTGTACCATAAACAAGTGCATCCAACCATGTACCAAGTATGTACCAATCATGTGTCAACTACTCATCAATATGTACCAACATCATCAACTATACACCTCATGTATGTGCCAACTCATCAACTACTTGTCTCAACCATGTACTCAACATGTACCTCAACCAAAATCCCTCATCAGTTTCATCATCCAAATATGATTTTTATCTTTTTAATAGACCTAGTGTATATGATCACATTCCTGCAAACCTTCCTTAACTTCAACAACAAGAAACTAGCATTTTCATCAAACTTTTCTTTAGTCTCACATGCCTAGTTTTGGAGTAGTCAACAACCCTAACTTGAAGTAATCATAACTTTGTACCTGTAATGTATAAATATATGAAACTAATACACAATTTTCTTCATTGTTTTTTATTCAATTCCTCCAAGTTTCACTACTTGGAACCTCTCATAAAATGAGTTATAGAAAAAATGGCATACCTTGCTAAATTCTGGCTTATTCTAGAGAGCGACCTTGTAGAGCGTTCCCCGCACGGAATATTTGTTGAATTGATATGAAACTATTACACAGAATACTATAGAAAGTACCCTAACCAACACATTTGGTTTCAATGAATTGGGATCTGTTACGAATAATTTATGACATTGTTACCCGAAACACCTATTTTTGACTAGTTTCAGGACTAGCCACAAACCCTATTTTCCACGGAGTGTAACTCAAAAAATAAAATGACCCACAAGATGAATTTTTTACCACAGATACTTGGATATGTGTTCTCAATGGAATAGCAATTTCATGTACTGAATCATTATAGAAAAAAAAATTGATAGAGAAAATGGTGAGATGCCCTGTAAATAACATACCTTAGAAAGCACCATCAAAAGAATTTATCCTTCCTTGCATTTTGGCATTCTTTTCTTCCCCTTCCCTCAGAATTTTGGATTAAATATCCTTGGTTACCTCAGACACCTATATATATTCAATATGCTCAAGTGTGATTAAAATGAGAGATCATTGCCTCTTATTTATACTCTCCAAGTAGCTTCCTTAAAAACATCTTCTAGGTCACTTGGCCCCACTTTCCTTATTTTTGGGTTAACCCACTTCTAATTTCTCCATTAAATTTATTATTGAAACAATTTATTTTGTATTCACTTTGAATTATAATACACTCATTAATTCACTTTATTATTTACCTTTTAAAATCTCTTAAACCACTTTGACTACTTTGACCTTTTGGGGCTTCTAGATGACATATGAGGGTCCTCCAACTTCGTAAGGTCATAACTCTCAAACCGTGAGGAGTTATGTGACATTCCACATACCACAAGAAATGGAATGAAATGTAATATCCATATAGAATAGTATTGTCTAAAAATATATCATAACTCATACCATTATCCATCAAACAAACTTGGTTCCATTACCCAAACCTGGGGTCTCTAACTTCTCATGGCCATAACTCTCTAACCATGAGGCGTTATGTGACGTTCCACATACCACCGAAAATGGAATGACAAGAACTATACATATAGGATAGTTTACCTAACAAATGCATTGTCCTTCATCTCATTATTCCACAATTAAGCATGGGTTCTCTTACTCCAAAAAGTGTCTTCTCGTGAGGGCTTTCACCATAAGGGGGCCACTTTGGAGTTCATCCATATTTACTTCTTACCAACCATGACAAGACAATAATGAGGCATCTTTACATCAAACAATCCTGGGTCCATTACCCAAACCTTTGTGTTGCAGGGATTTCTTCAAGGATTGACATCAATGACAACTAACCTTAATCAATAATCTCCCCCTTTGGAATTGATGGAAACACTATGATGCAATACTAAAATCATATCACTCATGCTCCCCTTAGAACCATGCCTCTATCCTCTATATCTGATAAATTTGTCTCTATCCTTTGCATATGATAAATATGCTCCCCCTGGAACCATGCCTCTATCCTCTGCATATGATAAATCTCTCCCCCTTTGTCATCAATGGAAAAGGTATCTTTCCATCCAGGGCTTCTCCCCCTGACTGAACTGTCGTCTTATGGTTCTTCCTCATGTACATATAAGACATATAAGATAAGCATTCAAAAAGAATTCATTTTGGAGTAGAAATAACTCCAAGTCTTTGGCAAAGATATTCAAAGTCTTCCCATGGAAGTGGTTTTGTAAAGATGTCTGCCACTTGTTCTTTTGTGCCCACATACTCAACTCTGATGTTCTTTTCTGCAACCTATTCCCATAGAAAGTGATACTTGTTTGGAATGTGCTTCGTCTTGGAGTGCATCACCGGGTTTTTTGAGATATTGATGGCACTTTTATTATCACAATATATTGGAATGGGCTCATCATACTCAACCTGTATAGTTGTCAAAGTTTGTTTCATCCAAAGAACCTATGTACAACATGTTGTTGTTGCAATATACTCTGCCTTGGTTGTAGATAGAGATACTAATGATTGTTTCTTTCTTAGACATAATACCAAACACTCACCTAAGTAGAACGTTGCTCCATTGGTGCTTCATCAGTCATCAATACAACCTGACCAATCTGAATCTATGTAGGAAATAAGTGATAGATCTTTTCCTTTTGGATACCATAATGCAAACTCTTATGTTCCTTTGAGATATTTGAAAATACTCTTTATTGATAATACGTGTGATTCCTTTGGTGCTGCTTGAAATCATGCCACTTGTCCAACTACTTGCATTACATATAGTGTGGATGTTGTCACATATAGCAGGCTACCAATCATTGACCTGTATTGCCTCTGATCTGTAGACTTTGAATCATCGTATTTTCTCAACTTACAACCGGTTTGCATGGGAGTGATAATTGGTTTGCAATCTTCCATTCCGAACCTCTTTAGCATTTCTCTGATATACTTGGTTTGAGATATAAAAACTCCTTGGTTGCTTTGACATATCTGAAGTCCAGCAAAGAAGGATAGTTCTCCAAGTAATGACATTTCAAATTCATTCTACATGTCTTTTGCAAATTTCTGGCTTAACATGTCATCATCACTACCAAAAATAATATCATCAACATAAACTTCAATTAATAAAATATTACCTTGACTTACCTTGATGTAGAGGTTGTTGTCTGCACTTCCTTTTTTGAACCCTGCCTGCTGCATATACTTATCTAGTCTGGAGTACCATTCCCTAGGAGCATGTTTTAGACCATACAAGGCCTTATTTAATTTACATGCATAGTCTATGTTCTCTGACAACTAAAATCCTTCTGGTTGTTCAATGTATACTTCTTCTTCAAGTTCCCCATTCAGAAAAGTTGATTTTACGTCCATATAATATACTTTAACATTTTTGGAGCATGCATAAGATAAAAGTAAACGGATTGCTTCCATTCTGGCAACTGGGGCAAATGTCTCTTCAAAGTCGATTCCTTCAATCTGTGCATATCCTTTACATACCAATCTAGATTTTTTCCTTGTAACATGTCCATCTTCATTCAATTTATTCCTGAAAACCCATTTTGTGTTGATCACATTCTTATTCTTTGGTCTTGGAACCAATTCCCAAGTGTCATTTTTCTTTATTTGATCCAATTCTTCATCCATGGCCTTATTCCAAAATTCATCATTGATGGCTTCTTCAAAACAGCTTGGTTCAATTGTAGATAAAAGTGCTAGGTGTGTTTGTTCTGGTGAACAGATTTTTCTTCTAGTCTCAACTCCTGCATCTCTGTTTCCAATAATCTAATCTGAAGGATGATTCTTCTGTACTCATTTGTTAGGTGTATTTGGAGATACTTTATGAACTTTCTCTTCTGCTTCTGTTGGATTCTCTTCATATTCATCTTCCTCTTCTACTTATTTTTCATCTTCTTCAAAAAGTTGTTCCATTGATTTGTTTTCTTCTTCCTTTGATTATGGTCGGTATGTTTCATCAATTGGTACGTTGATTCTTTCCACAAATTTGTTCAATATTATATTGTAACACTTGCATGCTTTCCTTGTACTTGAGTAACCAACAAGTATTCCTTTGTCCACACGAGAGTCAAACTTTCCCATTCTGCTATCTTCTCTTTTGATGTAGCATTTGCTTCCAAAAACTGTTAAGCCCTAATATTGGCTCATTGCCCTTAATGAGGGCATATTATATTAGTAATGTTATTTTATTTATGTTGGACTTAGGCCATTAGCTGTAATTATACCTCCTAGTCTCTTATATATACCAACGAGACATTTTCATTTTGAATCATCTTGTACTTGAACATTTATGTGGGGTAAAAGGAGGTTTCCCCCTTGAAGAGGATTATTATCTAAAATTATCTCTTTTTCAAGGTGTTGAGTACTTTTTCTGAGATTTTTCTATGCTATATTCATATTTGGTTCTTAACATATGGTATCAAAGCTCAAGGTCTTGGGATTTCGCTGCTACATCTGAGACACCTTGGAATTTTCCCTATAACTTTTTTTCTACAACGTTTCATAAGGAACATATTGGAGTATATTTAGTAGATAGATCAAGGTACATTGGGCCCAAAATTCATCTCCTGAGGCCTTATACTTTAGGATATACAGCTTGTAAAAGATAGGGTTCTGGAATCATCCTGAACTGAATCATTGCGGAATTTTCGCTATAAAAAATTCTCTGTAATGTTTCAGACCCTAAAATCTAAAGTCTATTTACATAAATTAGTAAATTATCTGTGGTAAAAATTTTATCTTCTGGGTTATCTTAAATTTGTATATACACCTTGTGTAAGATAGGGTATCTGACTAGTCCTATTGACTAGTCTCAAGAAGGTGTTCCAGGTAAAACAATCATAAATTCTTTCTAGAGTATCCAAATTGAGTGGGACTCATTTCATTGGATCATGGATAGTCTGTAGTATTTCTGGTGTGAGTTTCAAAATTTTATATCAATTATTTTGTGTGGGGCATGCTATACAAGTGAGATCTCCTGTAAAGGACAAAAATCGACAAGTTGTGGGGAAGTTACCATAAATTCCACTTGGCACATCCAATTTTGATCAAAACTATGGCATTGTAGAGAAGAAATATCAGATAACTACATAAAAGAAAGTTTCATACCCAAAAGGGGTGAAACTTGGGACATACAATAAAATAAATATTGTCTAGCAGAACCACCTCAAAATCAAGGTTCAAAAGTGATACTTGGCCAACATGCCACCAAAAAAGGGAACTTGTACATGAAATAAACCTCCAGAAAATCCTACTTGGACTCTTGATGAAGGTGAAGAAATGTGTAGGGATATAAATGAACTACAAAAGAATATGGATTCAATAGAAGCTAAGTTGGATACTAAGATGGATTCAATGGAAGCTAAGTTGGATACTGAGATGGATGGTTTAAAAGGGGAGATCATGGAAGTATTGAAAATTTTTGTAACAGAGAAGACACCTGAAAGTGAAAATGCATCCCATGAAATTCATGATGAGGACACAAGGAAGGTGAATCAAGAATGGAGAAACTCCAACTTTTATTTGAAGACCAACCACGTTCCTAAGATTGATATGAGGAAGTTTTATGGCAAGGACCCAATCACATGGATACTTCAGATGGAGCAATTCTTTGATCTCCATAATGTGCCACATACACAAAAGGTACAAATTGTTTCTTTATATTTAGAACCTAATCAATTTGTATGGTATCGATGGCTTTGTGTTTGCAAGTCACTCGTCACTTGGACAATTTTCACGGAAGAAATGATAGCACACTATGAGGATACAAGGAGCAATACCTTCTTTAGCCAATTGATAAATCTCAAGCAAAAGGGTTCAGTTACCGAGCACATTGAGAACTTCCAAAGATTGAATAT
>JASDQU010102097.1:92816-105119 GCA_032191745.1 Picea mariana | reverse complement strand
CGCATGAAACAACAAGCAAATCAACATCGTAGTGAAAGAAGTTTTGAAGTAGGGGATTGGGTGTTTTTAAGACTACAACCATACAAACAGATGTCCCTCAAGCAAGCCAATAAGAATAATAAATTATCACCAAAGTACTATGGCCCTTATAAGGTGTTGCAAAAGATTGGTACTATGGCATACAAATTGGAGTTGCCTGCATCGTCATGAGTACACCCAGTTTTCCATGTTTCATGCTTAAAGAAGGTTATAGGAAACAAGATCCCAGTTCAAACTATATTTCCAGAACTTGATGAGGAAGGAAAAATCATATTGGAGCCTGAAGCCATCACTGACACAAGAATTTTCCAACTGAGGAATAGATTCATTTCAGAGTATCTCATTAAATGGAGGAAACTACCAGCTGAAGATTCCACTTGGGAACATGAGTCTTTTATATAGAAGCATCCAAAGTTACTCAAGTGTTGCGGACAACACTTGTCTCAAGGGGAGGGGCATGTTAAGCCCTAATATTGTCTCATTACCCCTTAATTGGGGCATATTATATTAGTAATGTTATTTTATTTATGTTGGCTTTAGGCCATTAGTTGTAATTATACCTCCTAGTCTCCTATATATACCAAGGAGACATTTTCATTTTGAATCATCTTGTACTTGAACATTTATGTGGGGTAAAAGGAGGTGTCCCCCTCGAAGAGGCTTATTATCTGAAATTATCTCTTTTTCAAGGCGTTGAGTACTTTTTATGAGGTTTTTCTATGCTATATTGATATTTGGTTCTTAACAAAAACACTGAAGTGATTCACATTTGTTGGTCTTATTTTCCATAGCTCGTAGGGAGTTTTAATAGTGTTGTTTCTGAGCATTACTCTATTTTGAATGTGAACTGTTGTATGCACTTCTTGTGTCCAAAATATATCTGTCAATTTGGAATCCATTAGCATTGTTCGAGCCATTTCTTGTGTTGTCATGTTCTTTCTTTCAACAACTCCATTCTGTTGATATGTCCTAGCAACGGAGAATCACCTTTTTATTCCATGACTGCTACAGTAGTCCATAAATTCCTTTGAAGTGAACTCTCCTCCATTATCAGATCTCAAACATTTGATTCTTGAATCCATCTCATTTTCAACCATTTCCTTGTAGATCTTGAAGTTTTCAAAAGCTTTTGAATTGTTATTGAGAAGGAAAACTACAGTCATTCTTGTATAATCATCAACTAATAACATAAAGTATTTTTCACCTTTTAAGCCCTTTGTTGTAGTTGTTCCAACTAGATCAGTGTGCACAATTTCCAGTGGTCTTGTTGTTGAACATTCCTTTGATTTGAACCTGGTCTTTGTTTTCTTTCCTTGTTGACAATGCTTGCATAAAGTTTTGGTTGGTTTCGTGATCTGGGGCATTTCTCTGACTGCTTCTCTTTTGTTGACTTTGACAAGGTTATCAAAATGCATGTGACCCATTCTTCTATGCCATAGCCAGCTTTCATCTTCCTTTCCTAGACAACAATTTTCATTTCCAATTTCACTTAACACATATATGTTGTTTGGAGTTCTTGCAGCTGTACCGGCCAATTTCCCTGAACCTTCTTTTCTTATCTCACACTTTTCTGGATCAAAAGTAAGTTTATGACCTTGGTCACACACTTAACTCACACTTAGAAGATTATGTTTCATATCTTCTACCATTAGAACATTTTGTGCCTTTTCATTCTTGTTCCCAATTCGGACTGTGCCTTCTCCAATGATTTTGGATGAATTATCATTTCTGAAGGACACTGATCCATTTTTTTTCTTTTCGTAATATACGAAATTTGTCTTTATCACCTATCATGTGTTTTGAACATCCACTGTCAACATACCAACTGTGTTTCTTCTACTTATCTTGTAGAGAGACTGTGCATTCTTCATTGTTATATTGATCTTGCTTTCTTATCCATGTCATTTTCTGAGGTTCTTGTCTTTGACTATTGTTATTCTGTTGAGGTTCTTTAGGAGGGACTGTCATTCTGCAATCCTTGGCCATGTGTCCAAAATTGTTACATTTGTAACATTCAACTTCAGTGATCAAAGATTCAAACATGTTGTAACTTCTTCTTTGTGTGTCACTAGGTCTCGTTGAATAATCCCTTTGTGTATAACTCTCAAAGTTGTTACTGTTCCTGTTGTTAGCTCTGCAATTCACAGCTTTATGTCCAAAATTATTACATGCATAACATAAACCAAAAAATACAGTTTGATACCTGGGAGTTGAAGATCTTATGAAATGAGGTTCTCTTATGAATCCTTCTTCTTCTTGAGGCCTATCTGTCTGTTGTTTATTCTAAAATCTGAATCTTCTTGCTGGAGGACTGTCCCTGTAATCTTCCTTGTATATCTTCCTATCCTCTTTGATTTTTTCTGCATAGCTCTTTGGATTTGTTTCTTGCTCTGTTGTTTTGGAGCTTGATCCATTTTATGTCTAATTGTATCCAAGTCCAGACTTGTCAAGATGATCTTTTTGACTGTTGATAATGTCATCCATAACTTTTGAGCTATTCTACATATTTTTCTTTTGAATATCCTTTCTTAGTGTGACAACCTCTGCTTCCAAGTTTTCAATGATCTTGTCCTTTTCTTCTAGTTGTTCTTTGAGTGCTTCTTCAATTGTTTTATCTTCTTCTATTTGAACCTTCAATTTTGTGAATATTTGTTCTAGTTCTCAAGTGTCATTTTTCTTGTCTAGTTCTGCTTGTAGTTTCTTGTTTTTCTTCTTTTCTCTTCTGATAACTTCTATGGCACACATTAATTCTTCTCGATAGTCAACTTCTTCCTCTTCAATTTCTTCTTCGACTTCTTCACATTCTTCTTCGGCTTCTTCATATTCTTCTTCGGAGTCTTCTTTGTCAGAGTCTTTTACTTCCATGAATAGAACTCTTCCTATCTCATTGTCACTGACTTCATCTTCATCTGATGATGAGATGTCTTATTTGGTGTATAAGATTTTCTTGAAAACTTTCTTTGTAGTTCTTTTTCCTTTATATGTGTGTTTTCCTTTTGAGTAGCCTTCATCATTTATCTTTTTCTTATGAAGACATTTGTTAGAAAAATGACCAATACCATCACAATTAAAACAAATTAAAGGGAACTTACCTCTATACCTATTGTTGGTTCCCTTGTTCTGTCTTTTGACAAAGTTGGCCACTTATTCATCATCTTCTGAGGCATCACTATTGCTTCTATATTCTTCTTGTTCCTTTTTCTTTTTCTTTGATCTTTTGGATGCCTTGAAGGCTGCTTCTTTTACATCTGGATTTTCCTGCTCAGTTCTCATTTCATATGCTGTGAAGATTCCATGCAGTTTATCCATGCTTATTGAGTCCAGATATGATATTTCTTCTAGTGTTGATATCTTAGGGTTGAATCTCATAGGAAGAGATCTTAGTATCTTTTGAACAATTATAAATTCTTCAATTTCTTCTCCCAATCCTATGATTGCATTCACTATTTCATCGACTCGTAAGAAGTAGGCTATGATATCTTCATCTTCCTTCATTTTTAGTTGTTTGAACTGACCGATGTAAGTCTGAAGCTTTGCTTCTTTTACTTTTGTATCTCCTTCATAAATATTTTGAACCTTGTCCCAAATCTCTTTAGCAGATTTACAGTGTGAAACTTCAGTGAATAATGTATCACTGAGACCATTCAAAAGTGCATTTGTGGCTTTGGAATTATTCTCACTAAGTTTTACTTCTTTTTCATTTGTTGGTGGAACTGTTGGTGCTGTGTATCCATCTACAATTGATTGCCAAACTTGAAATCCCTGTGCCTGTATATATGTCCTCATCCTTATGCTCCAAAAAGCATACTTTTTTCCATCATATTGTGGTATTCAATTTTTATATGAGTTGGTACTCTCCATGGTCTACCTTTTAGTGGTTAAAATGATTTATGAAGGAACCTTCTCTGATACCAATTGTTGGATTACTGAGAGGAGGGGTGAATCACTAATAGAGAAATTTAATCCTTTTTAACCATATAATCCAAGTGTTATATCAATGAAGCATTATCATCCAATAATTGCAGAGTAAATAAGCAATGAACAAATGAAAACACATACACATACATAGTACACCAGTGTTTTACGTGGAAACCCAAATCGGGAGAAAACCATGGAATGATTTTTATTATATGTATTGAAGAATTACATTCATTGGAAGCACCAACTTGCTTTGTTTTCCATCTGCAACTGGAAGGAGGCTCCAACCCCCTAGTTTCTCTGGATACAACCTGAGGGAAGATCCAACTCTAGAATTCACTGGCTACAACTAGAAGGAGGCTACAACCACCTATCCTTGCCCCATCCTGCCACCCTGAAGTAGAAGTAGAATGATGGAACCACTGTCAACCTGTCACTGTGAGATATACCGATGTAAACCTGTACCAATAAATCTGAACCATGCATCAACCTGTACCTCAACTTGTAATCAATCTATACCATAAACAAGTGCATCAACCATGCACCAACTTGTACCAAATAACATGTAATCAACATGTAACATAAACAAGTGCATTCAACCATGTACCAAGTATGTACGAATCATGTGTCAACTACTCATCAACTATGACTCATCAATATGTACCAACATCATCAACTATACACCTCATTTATGTGCCAACTCATCAACTACTTGTCTCAACCATGTACTCAACATGTACCTCAACCGAAATTCCTCATCAATTTCATCATCCAAATCTGATTTGTATCTTTGTAATAGACCTGGTGTATATGATCACATTCCTGCAAACCTTCCTTAACTTCAACAACAATATACTAGCATTTTCATCAAACTTTTCTTTAGTCTCACATGCCTAGTTTTGGATTAGTCAACAACCCTAACTTGAAGTAATCATAACTTTGTACCTGTAATGTATAAAGATATGAAAATGATACACAATGTTATTCAATGATTTTTATGAAATTCCTCTAGGTGTCACTACTTGGAACCTCTTAGAAAATAAGTTATAGAAAAAATGGAATACCTTGTGGAATTTTGGCTTATTCTAGAGAGTGACCCTGTAGAGTGTGCCCCGCACAGAATATTTGTTGAATTGATCTAAAAATGTTACAAATAATACTAAAGAATGTACCATAACCAACACATTTGGTTTCACTGAATTTGGATCTCTTATGTAGAATTTATGACATTTTTACCCGAAACACCTGTTTTTGACTAGTTTCAGGACTAGCCACCAACCCTATTTTCCACGAAGTGTAACTCCAAAAATACAATGACCCACAAGATAATTTTTTTACCACAAATAATTGGATATGTTTTCTTAATGGAATTTCAATTTCACGTTCTGAATCATTATAGAAAAAAAAAATTATAGCGAAAATGGTGAGATGACCTGTAAATAACATACCTTAGAAAGCACCATCAAAAGAACTTATCCTTCCTTGCATTTCGGCCTTCTTTTCTTCCCCTTCTCTCAGAATTTCAGCTTATATATCCTTGGTTACCTCAGACACCTATAGATATTCAATATTCTCAAGTGTGATTAAAATGAGAGAGCCTTGCCTCTTATTTATACTCTCCAAGTAGCTTCCTTAAAAACATCTTCTTGGTCACTTGGCCCCACTTTCCTTATTTTAGGGTTAACCCACTTCTAATTTATCCATTAAATTTATTATTGAAATAATTTATTTTGTATTCAATTTGAATTATAATACACTCATTACTTCACTTTATCATTTACCTTTTAAAATCTCTTAAACCACTTTGACTACTTTGACCTTTTGGGGCTTCTAGATGACATATGAGGGTCCTCCAACTTCGTAAGGCCATAACTCTCAAACCGTGAGGATTTATGTGACGTTCCACATACCACTAGAAATGGAATGACATGTACTATCCATATAGAATATTATTATCTGAAAATATATCATAACTCATATTGTTATCCATAAAACAAACTTGGTTCCATTACCCAAACCTGGGGTCTCCAACTTCTCATGGCCATAACTCTCTAACCATGAGGAGTTATGTGATGTTCCACATACCACCAGAAATTGAATGACAAGAAATATCCATCTAGGATAGTTTACCTAACAAATTCATTGTCATTCATCTCATTATTCCACAATTAATCATGGGTTCTCTTACTCTGAAAAGCGTCTTCCCATGAGGGATTTCACCATAAGGGGGGAACTTTGGAGTTCATCCATATTTACTTCTTATCAACCATGACATGACAATAATGAGTCATTTTTACATCAAACAATATTGGGTCCATTACCCAAACCTTTGTGTTGCGGGGCTTTCTTCAAGGGTTGACATCAATGACAACTAACCTTAATCAACACTTAAACCCTAAGAAAACTATTTTTCATGTCGAGGAAGGTAAGTTGTTAGGCCACATTATATCTCAAGCAGGAATTCACATAGACCCAGAACAAATTGGGGATATATATAAGCTTCCATTACCCCACAATAAAAAGGCTATCCAATCATTCTTTGGAAAGATCAATTTTGTGAGGAAATTCACCCTCGATTTTGTTGAAACGATCAAACCCTTACAAAAAATAATCCGTAAATATGTTGAATTTAAGTGGGACGATGAATGGAAAAAGTCTTTCAGCAACATTAATACTATGATATCTCAAGCCCCAATGTTATGAAGTCTCAATTTTAGAAAAAAAATATTCCTCTAGCCTCCGACCAATTGTTAGCTGCAGTATTAACTCAAAAGGATGATGACAACAACAAGGCCCTAGTATCATTTATGAGCACTAATCTCCAATGGGAAAAACTTAATTACCCTACTATAGACAAGAAATATTATGCGGTATACAAGGTAGTAAAACACTTCAGGTCTTACATCCTTAAGAACCATACCAAAGTCATCATGCATCACCCTGCATTCTGATCCCTATTTACTCAACAGGAGATGGGGGAAAGAAGATGGAACTATATGGAAGTAGTCCAAAAATTTGATCTAGATATAAAACCTACTAAACTGGTGAAAGGACAAGGGTTATTCAAACTAGTAGCTGAGTCTCGAGACCAAGTAAATGAAGACCCTAGATGGGAGAATGAATTGAATTTATGGTGTGGTGAAGCTTCATACATCTCCCCAGGGCATGAGTCTGTTGGATTACTAAGATGGGTGGTGAATCAGTAATAGCATAATTATAATCCTTTTTCTTCAAATGTTATATCAATGTAGAATTATTATCCAATAATGAGCAGTAAGAAATAAACAATCACACACATACACAGTACACCAGTGTTTTACATGGAAACCCAAATTGGGAGAAAACCATGGAATGCTTTTTCTTATATGTCTTGAAGAATTACATTCATTGGAAGCACCAACTTCCTTTGTTTTCTAGCTACAACTGGAAAGAGGCTCCAACCACCTAGTTTCTTGGGCTACAACCTGAGGGAAGCTCCAACTCCCCAATTCTCTGGCTACAACCAGAAGGAGGCTACAACCCCCAATGTTCTCCGGATACAACTGGAAGGTGGCTACAACCACCTATCCTTGCCCCGTCATGCCACCCTGAAGTAGAAGTAGAATGATGGAACCACTGTCACACTATCACTGTGAGATATACCACTGTAAACCTGTACCAATAAATCTGAACCATGCATCAAACATGCATCAACCTGTACCTCAACCTGTAATCAACCTGTACCATAAACAAGTGCATCAACCATGCACCAATCTGTAATCAACCTGTACCATAAACAAGTGCATCCAACCATGTACCAAGTATGTACCAATCATGTTTCAACTACTCATCAACTATGACTCATCAATATGTACCAACATCATCAACTATACACCTCATGTATGTGCACCAACTCATCAACTACTTGTCTCAACCATGTACTCAACATGTACCACAACCAAAAGCCCTCATCAATTTCATCATCCAAATTTGATTTGTAGCTCTGTAATAGACCTGGTGTATATGATCACATTCTTGCAAACCTTCCTTAACTTTAAAAACAAGAGACTAGCATTTTCATCAAACTTTTCTTTAGTCTCACATGCCTAGTTTTGGATTAGTCAACAACCCTAACTTGAAGTAATCATAACTTTGAACTGTAATGTATAAATATATGAAACTGATATACAATTTTCTTCAATGTGTTTTATGCAATTTCTCCAAGTCTCACTACTTGGAACCTCTCAGAAAAGGAGTTATAGCAAAAATGGTATACCTTGTTGAATTTTGTCTTATTCTAGAGAGCGACCTTGTAGAGCGTTCCCCGCACAAAATATTTGATGAATTGATATGAAAATGTTACATAGTATACTAAAGCCTGTACCTTAACCAACTCATTTTTTCTCACTAAATTTTGATCTGTTATGAAGAATTTGTGATGTTTTTACCCGAAACACCTGATTTTGACTAGTTTCAGGGTTGGCCACAAACCCTATTTTCCACGAAGTGTAACTCCCCAAATACAATGATCCACAAGATGAATTTTTTTACCATGGATACTTGGATATTTTTTCTCACTTTCATAGCAATTTCATGGTCTGAAGCATTATAGAAAAAACTTTATAGCGAAAATGGTGAGATGACTTGTAAATAGCATACCTTAGAAAGCACCATCAAAAGAATTTATCATTCCTTGCATTTCAGCCTTCTTTTCTTCACCTTCACTCAGAATTATGGTTTAGATATCCTTGGTTACCTCAGACACATAAAGATATTCAATATGCTCAAGTGTGATTCAAATGAGAGAGACTTGCCTCTTATTTATACTCTCCAAGTAGCTTCCTTAAAAACATCTTCTAGGTCACTTGGCCCACTTTCCTTATTTTAGGGTTGGGTCCACTTCTAATTTCTCCATTAAATTTATTATTGAAATATTTTATTTTGTATTCACTTTGAATTATAATACACTCATCACTTCACTTTATTATTTACCTTTTAAAATCTCTTAAACCACTTTGAATACTTTGACCTTTTGGGGTTTCTAGATGACATATGAGGGTCCTCCAACTTCGTAAGGCCATAACTCTCAAACCGTGAGGATTTATGTGACGTTATACATACTACCAAAAATGGCATGAAATGTACTATCCATATAGAATAGTATTATCTAAAAATATATCATAACTCATACTGTTACCCATCAAACAAACTTGGGTCCATTACCCAAACTTGGGGTCTCCAACTTCTCATCGCCATAACTCTCTAACCGTGAGGAATTATGTGACATTCCACATACCACCAGAAATGACATGACAAGCACTATCCATCTAGGATATTTTCCCTGACAAATTTACTTTCCTTCATCTCATTATTCCACAATTAATCATGGGTTCTCTTACTCCACAAAGCGTCTTCTCGTGAGGGATTTCACCATAAGGGGACCACTTTGGAGTTCATCCATATTTACTTCTTATCAACCATGAAAAAAAAATAATGAGTCATATTTACATCAAACAATATTGGGTCCATTAGCTAAACCTTTGTACTACAGGGCTTTCTTCAAGGGTTGACATCAATGACAACCAAGCTTAATCAACAATCTCCCCCTTTGGCATTGATGGCCACACTCTGATGCAATACTTAAATCATACCAATCATGCTCCCCCTGGAACCATGCATTTTTCCTCTGCATCTGATAAATATTATCCCCATGGAACCATGCCTCTATCCTCTGCATCTGATAAATATGCTCCCCCTGGAACCATGCCTCTGTCCTTTACATCTGATAAATATCTCCCCCTTTGTCATCAATGGAAAAGGTATCTTTCCATATGGAGCTACTCCACCTAAAAGATTGTCCTCTTATGGTGCTTCCTCGTGTACATCTAAGACATATAAAATAAGCATTCAAAAAGCATTCATTTTTGGAGTAGAAATAACTCCAAGTATTTGGCGAAGATATTCAAAGGCTTCCCGTGGAGGTGGTTTTGTAAAAATTTATGCCACTTGTTCTTTTGTGCCCACATGCTCAACTCTGATGTTCTTTTCTGCAACCTGTTCCCATAGAAAGTGATACTTGATTGGAATGTGCTTCATCTTGGAGTGCATCACCGGGTTTTTTGAGATATTGATGGCACTTGTATTATCACAATATATTGGAACGGGCTCATCATACTCAACCTGTATATCTGTCAAAGTTTGTTTCATCCAAAGAACCTGTGTACAACATGTAGTTGCAATATACTCTGCCTCGGCTGTAGATAGAGATATCGATGATTGTTTCTTGCTTAGACATGATACCAAACACTCACCTAAGTAGAACGTTGCTCCACCGGTACTTCATCAATCATCAATACAACCTGCCCAATCTGCATCTGTGTAGGCAATAATTGATAGATCTTTTCCTTTTGGATACCATAATCCAAACTCTTTTGTTCCTTTGAGATATCTGAAGATCCTCTTTACTGCTAATACATGTGATTCCTTTGGTGCTGCTTGAAATCGTGCCACCTATCCAATTGCCTGCATTACATTTGGTCTGGATGTTGTCACATATAGTAGGTTTTCAATCATTGACCTATATTGCCTCTGATTTGTAGACTTTGAATCATCATCTTTTGCAAGATACCAGATATATAAAATATGCAGAACAGAAATGAAATGCTAGAAATAATAGAATAACAGTATAATATCCAGCATAATCTTCACAATACACAGAAATGATATACGAAATAGCAACAGAAATAGCACTTGAACAGAAATAGCACTTGATTCAGATAGNATTGACCTATATTTCCTTTGATCTGTAGACTTTGAATCATCGTCTTTGCTCAACTTACTACTGGTTTGCATGGGAGTGATAACTGGTTTGCAATCTTCCATTCCAAACCTATTTAGCATTTCTCTGATATACTTGGTTTGAGAAATAAAAATTCCTTGGTTTCTTTGACGTATCTGAAGTCCCAGAAAGAAGGATAGTTTTCCAAGTAACGACATTTCAAATTCATTCTGTATGTCTTTTGCAAATTTCTGGCTTAACCTGTCATCATCACTACCAAAAATAATATCATCAACATAAACTTCAATTAATAAAATATTACCTTGAATTACCTTGATGTAGAGGTTGTTGTCTACACTTCCTTTTCTAAACCCTGCCTGCTGCAGATACTTATCCAGTCTGGAGTACCATGCTCTAGGAGCCTATTTTAGACCATACAAGGCCTTCTTTAATTTACACACATAGTTTGTGTTCTCTGACAACTGAAATCCTTCTGGTTGTTCAACGTATACTTCTTCAAGTTCTCCATTCAGAAAAGATGATTTTACGTCCATCTGATATACTTTAACATTTTTGGAGCATACATATGCTAAAAGAAAATGGATTGCTTCCATTCTGGAAACTGGGGAAAATGTCTCTTCAAAGTCGATTCCTTCAATCTGTGCATATCCTTTACATACCAATCTAGCTTTGTTCCTTGTAACCTATCCATCTTCATTCAATTTATTCCTGAAAACCCATTTTGTGCCCTTCACATTCTTATTCTTTGGTCTTGGAACCAATTCCCATGTGTCGATTTTCTCTATTTGATCCAATTCTTCATCCATGGCCTTATTCCAAAATTCATCCTTGCTGGCTTCTTGAAAACAGTTTGGTTCAATTGTAGATAATAGTGCTAGGTGTGTTTGTTCTGGTGAATGGATTTTTCTTCTAGTTTCAACTCCGGCATCTTTGTTTCTAATAATTTGATCTGAAGGATGATTCTTCTGTACTCATTTGCTAGGTGTCTTTGGAGATACTTTCTGAACTTCCTCTTCTAATTCTGTCGGATTCTCTTCATCTTTATCTTCCTCTTCTTCTTCTTTTTCATCTTCTTCTACAAATGATTGTTTCATTGATTTGTTTTCTTCTTTCTTTGATTCTGGTCTTCCTGTTTCATCAATTGTTATGTTGATTCTTTCCACAACTTTGTTTAATCTTACATTGTAACACGTGTATGCTTTCCTTGTACTTGAGTAACCAACAAGTATTCCTTTGTCCACATGAGAGTCAAACTTTCCCATTCTGCCATCTTCTCTTTTGATGTAGCATTTGCTTCCAAAAGCTCTGAAGTGATTCACATTTGATGGTCACCTTTCCATAGCTCGTAGGGATTTTTATCAGTGTTGTTTCTGAGCATTACTCTATTTTGAATGTGAACTGTTGTATGCACTGCCTGTGTCCAAAAAATATCTGTCAACTTTGAATCCATTATCATTGTTCGAGCCATTTCTTGTACTATCCTGTTCTTTCTTTCAACAACTCCATTCTGTTGAGGTGTCCTAGCGACGGAGAATTGCCTTTTTATTCCATGATTGTTGCAGTAGTAC
>JASDQU010102097.1:48835-59559 GCA_032191745.1 Picea mariana | reverse complement strand
ACATTTGAGGAGTCAATAAAGAAGATGAGCTTGATAGCAGGAAACAAAATCTTTATTAACAAAACTGTGAAGCCATCTACCTTTCATAAACCTTAAATAAAGCGGTAATCCAATCATAGGTTTTGATGCTTTGTTTTCATGCTTTCATTCATGAACGAAGCATGAAAATGAAAACACTAGGAACAACCAAAAGATCACAATCGTGGTTTCAAGAACTTCTCATGAAGAACAATAATCGTATGACCCCAAGTAGGAAGCTACATAAATTATTATTTGATGCTTTAAAAAGTTGAAAATATGTAGGGCTGCCAACAATGGAGACTCGCTGGGAGAAGCAGCTATCTCTTTATCACTGACGAGTTCAGGTCATAAATATTTGAATGATTTCAAATCAAAGAACGACTGACAGATATTTGAGAATCTTTGACAATCATTACATGGTCCATCTTAAGATATCTTTCGTTAAAAAAAATGAAATCTAGTGACAGACTTAACAAATGAAAGCCACGATGTTTAAATTATTGGCTCCAATGTTGTTGATAGGGCCACTGCTGCTAGCAGGCGTCCATAGCCTCAGCGGGGATGTCAATTAACCCACTCTGACACCTCTATCCTGTCCAAGAAAATTCAAATCAGAATGAAGGATGCTTATGATAAAAAATACTTTATTTTTACCTGAGAATTTTCTCTAGCCTGACATTGCTTCACTGCCAGTGGGCCTATTTAGTACTTCGGCGAAGTTTTCTTGGCACCATGCATGCATTTACCCATTGCCAGCAGACTTGTTCAGTATCCTGGCGAGTTTGAAAACACTTCCCACAACTCTCGGGAAAATTATTGATATAATTTATAGATATCCAGAAGAGTGGGGTGATGCTAAAAATTCCAGTCTTTGGCACATTTTTTTTATTTTATGTCTGCTTTAATTTTTGCTTGCTAACCTTCATCATGGTCTGAAAATAGTTCACTGACGAAACCAATTTTTCAAGGATAGGAAGGCATCGTTGAGTTTCTTTCTTAAAAGAAGGGACAACGTAAAGAGATTTTAATGATAGTCGTGTTTTCTCTCAAATGCAAATTGAAACCAAAAATCAATTCTCAACAAAAACCACCTTTAACTAGTCTACATTTTTCTTAAGAAAATACAGCAATTGATGCTCCAACAGTCCTTGACAGTTGTTTAAAGATGAAGCATTAAGTTCTTCCTTTTGAACTAGACTGTAATACAGGCATGTTTAACTCAAAAAGCCAAAACAAAAATTAATGAAAGAAAGAAAATAAAAAAGAAAACCAAAACAAACCAAAATAGAAATGGTTATGTACAAACAGTGGTTCTAGGATTTGTCAGGCAGAATACCTCTTGAGAGCTTGGCCATTCACTAGAAATTCTGCAGGCAGAAAGAAACTGGACCTAGTTTTTCGGCGATTAAGAATGGTCCCAACCACAAGTTTTGGAACTTAGTATGTTCCCCTTTCCCCTCATGAGGTTTATCCCACTTGAGGATAATATCACCTACCTCAAAATTCCTATCCGAGGCAGAACTAGAATCAAACTAGCTTTTGACAATATGTTGATGCTGATCCAGTTTTTGTTTTGCTTGAGTCCTTACCTCTTCTAACTTCAACAAAGCATTAATCCGACTTTCCAGGGGAGGGAAGATTTCTTCTTGAACCTTCTGTGATAGTTTTAAAGAGGGAAGTAGAACATGCGGAGGAATAATTGCTTCCCTTCCGTAAACAAGAAAGAAGGGGGAATTATCAACAACAATTTTTGGAGTTACCCTTTTAGCCCAGAGTGCATTATGCTAGTTTTTGTGGTTTTCAGAAATCATCCTCTTGATAATCTTGATCAGGTTCTTGTTTGTCGATTCTTCCAAACCATTTCCTTGGGGGTAATAGATGGTAGAATATTTTAGCTTTATCCCTTTTTCTAAAGAAAAGGCACTCATATCTAGGGACGAAAAATAAGAAGCATTATCAAAAACTACACATTCAGGAATACCGAATTGAGTAATGATATTTGAATTAAGGAACGATATTACCTGACTGGTGTTTAACACTTTTAATGGCACAGCCTCAGAGCATCTGGTGAAATAGTCTATTGTTGTAATGATGTATTTATGCTATTGTAAGGAGGTGGGGTTTATTGGGCCAATGATGTCAATACCCCATTGCTGAAAAGGGAAATCCACCGAGACAGGTTGCAGCAGGAATGCTGCCTTCTGTACTCATCCATAATCCTTTTGATAGATTGCACATTTGCGACATAATGTATGGGCATATTTGAAAAGTGTGGGCCAGTAATACCCTGCCCTTAATACTTTGTGGGCAGTAATGTCTCTACCAAAATGCCCACCAGCTTCTCCTGCATGCAAATCAGATAAGACTTTATCTGCTTCATCTCTTTCTAGACAACGCATAAGGATTTCATCAAAAATTTTGCGAAATAATACACCATTCACAAGCTGGTAAGGTGAAGACTTTAATCTCAATGCTCTCCTCTTTTTTGGATCAAGATGACGAGGAGTTGAACCGTGTATTAGATAAAACTTAATGTCGTCATACCAAGGATTTGTAGGATTTTGTACACAACAGATTTGACCTTGTTGTTCTTCAGCTGAATCAACAACTAATTTACATAGACCTTGGCCTCTAACAATTTGTGTCGGGGTGATCTCGAGGTCATATTCTTGTAAGGATGTGACCCAGTTTGCCCTGTTTTCACCCATCTCTTTCTGTACTAGCAAATTTCTGACAACAGGGTAAGGAAGAATGACTTTAGTTCTAGATTTGAGTAGATATGATCGAAAATGTTTTACTTCTTTAAACACAGCATAAGCCTACTGATCTACAACTGGATAATTAAGCTCTGCTCCCTTAAAGGCTGAGCTCATAAATGCAATGGGAACTTCATTGTTTTCAACATTATTTTGGGTTAGCACAGCGGCATAAGATCGATCAGAGGCAAACATGTAAAGAGTGAAGTCTCGCGAAAAGTCAGGGCTCATTAAGGATGGAGCCTCCACTATGGCTTTTTTTATTGAGTCAAAAGCTTGACTTTCTTGAAGTCCCCAATGGTATTGCACATCATTTTTTATTAAGTTTAGTAATGGTCTCACAATTTCCGAAAAACTCGGAATGATCCTTCTGACAAAATTTATCTAACCTAGAAAGGATTGCATAGATTTTTTGGAAGAGGAAGGAGGGAGTTTTGAAATGACTTGAGTCCTCTCGGGGTCAATGATATTCCCTTCATTGGATACTATGAAACCAAGCAGTTTGCCTTGTTCCATTGCAAAGACAATTTTTTTAGGATTCAGAGAGATGCCGTACTTACAACATCGTTGTAAAACAGATCTCAGATGGGCTAAGTGATCCCCCTTATTCTTGGAGAAAACCATGACATCATCAAGATTGACCACTACAGATTGATTTATTAGACTGCGAAAATCGATATCCATCGCTCTCTGGAAAGTGGAACCGACATTTATAATCCCAAAGGGCATATTTATATAAGCATAGGTTCCCCATGGAGTATCGAAAGTGGTTTTCAGCTGGTCTGGAGGAGACATGAGGACATGGTTGTACCCTGAAAAACCGTCTAGTAGTGACAATCTTTCAGAACCGGATACCTGCTGGAGAATTTGTTCCATCGGAGGAACAGGGTAGTTGTCTTTATTTGCTCTATTTATGTTTCGGAAATCGACACATAGTCGGATTTCGCCACTTTTCTTCCTCACAGGGACAAGGTTAGAAACCCACTATGTATGCCTTACCGGGAAGATTATCTTTGCATTCAATAGTTTGTTTAGTTCCTTCTTGATCGTTGGTTCTAGTTTTCTGTGCATCTTTCTTACTTCTGTTGAAAAGGATGAGTCAAGGGTTTCAAGGGGATGATGTGTTGTATAATGTTATGATCGAATGTTTTTAGATCATCATACGTCCAAGCAAAGACATCCTTAAATTCTTTAAACAATTTAATAAAGGATGATTTCTCTTGCTCAGAACATCTCATTCCCAAATTGATGCATTGTGGATTATATTTAGTTCCTAGATTTACTTTTTCATGGGTCAAGGAAGAACTATTCGTTTTACAATTCACCAATTTTCTGAATTTATCATGCAAATCATAAAACTTTTCTAATCTTACCACAGATTTTGGGATAGAATTTACCAGATTTGATGTTGTTTCCTGAGACCTTGGGTCCGATATTACCGTAAAATTGTGGAGGTCTTCATCGTGGGTTCCTTCATCAATAAATGCACCTCAAAAAGTGTCTTCCATCTGCAAGAAATTGATGATCTGTTGATCGTCATCAAACACTCTCCAATTATTGATGTTGTCCATGACTGATGGTTTGAACAAAAACTCAATGGAAAACACGTTCGGAGAAAGACCTTCTGCGAGAAAAAGTTTGGAAGCAACATTAGCCAACAAGTCAGCCTCAGAATTATTTAATCTTGGAATGGAATTAATGTTAAATGCAGAAAAATTGTGCATTAGATTCCATACCTCATCTTGATAACTTTTCAAGTGTGTAGTCAGGCAATGAATGGAATTCCTTACCTGCTTGACCACAATTTCTGAATCGTTGAATACCACTAAATTCTATATTTTCAAATCTAGTGCCTTTCTAAGTCCTTGCAGAAGTGCCTCATATTCAGTTGTGTTGTTTGTGCATTCAAATTCTAATCGGTAAGCGATCAAAGTTTTGTTACCTACTATGTCAATGAGCACACATCCTGCACAAACTCCTTCTTTAGATTTGGATCCATCGAAGTAGAGAGACCATATGTGAGTCTCATCAGCTGTATGTGACACATTAGAGAGAACTATCGACTATGTGTATGTCATGAGTTTCGATTGTTGTTCTAGGTTGGTAACGGTAGAAGTTTTTGCCATGAAGTTACCGAAAAAGGTGTTCATTCCCTGCATTTCGGGTGAGTTAGCAGAAGCAGTAAATGGTTCATTTGCATCATTTAAATTGATCACGGTAAGCTTGAGATAATGCTCATGATTGATCTTGATTCTATTAAGATTTCCATTCTCTGGCAGCCACAAATGAGACCAGTCTGTCGCAAAGTAACCATGCAGCTGTTCAGACCAATCCCTACTTAAAAATAGGCCATATACTTCAGGGATGTCCACGAAAATAATATCAATAATCTGGTGAACTTTAGGATTAGAGGATAATCTGATAAGGACATTTTTTAATTCACCTATCACCTTAACACTGGTCTGATCAAGATGAATAATTTTCAGACTTGAAGGTTGGACTTCAACATTGGTTTTTTGGCAGACAGACCAAGGCATTACATTTGATGATGCGCCAGAATCTACCATACAATTATGTACATTCCTATTGAAAATTTCAACAGTCAACAGAAAAGGTGGGACATTTCTATGAGTGTTAACAATAGAACTTTGTTGGTTTTTAGTCACAGTCCCTAGAATTATTTTATCTACATTTGTTACACTTTTTACCGCAAGGTCTCTTTTATCTGAGGGTTCCAGTGTCGTTTTAACGGGAACCTTTTGAGATGTTTTAGGGTTGTTTTTTGCAAATTTGTTGTTGTTCAGATTGTTGTTTTTGTTGTTTTTTGCAATGTTCTGAAGCATCTTTTGCAGAAGAAAAGGAAATTGAAACAATTCATAAACATAAATATTAGCTCTAAGTTTCTTAAGGTCTTCAATCAGATCGTATCCTAAACTTGGGGTTGCTGAATTCTGTTTAGTTTCAGTCTGCTTAAACTATTTTTGAGGTGCATTAGTTCCAATTTCAGAAGAGGGTTTGTTTTTTGTTTTGCTTCTGGTATTGTAAGGATGAACCATTTCAAAAATGGCTTGAAAGATGCTATCCAAAAAAATCCCGAAGATGTTGGGAGAGGATTCGTTCTCTTCCACTATTTCTTGTTCAACTACATCTTCATAAATCTCAGGGGGAACTAAGTTATCATGAGCTTCAAGGATTGTCTGTATCGCATATTGTAGGCTTTCTATATTAAGGCCTTCAGAATTTGAGTTGGGCCAGTTTGTGGGAAAAGGTTTTCTAAAAGGGGGTTTGTAAGGTCCTTTGCTTGAAGAGGCTTCTTCAACTGATCTCCTTAAATATACGACTTGATTTGACAATTTATGAACGACCTTTTGTAAACTTTCCAGATCTGAACTCTCTGATTGAGTTTTGGTTTGGGGAGGTCTAGGAAGAATTTCTATTTTCTTCTTAAAATATGGGGTAATCTCTACCTCATTACAGATATTATCCTTTAGGCTTAGAATATATTTCTCAATTTGGCTCGCCTCCTCGAAGGCTTCCAATAGTGTTGCCTTCTTAGACCTTTTTACCCAGATTGCTATGTTCTAGTGTAGGGCTTTGGTGTAGTATGTGACGATAAGATTTTTAGCAGGCATTGAATCAATGGGGATTCAATCCTTTAATGTTAGAAACCTTTGATTAAAGTCTTTTATTTTTTCCTTGGGGTTCATCTTTAAACTGGAGAGTTCCACGACTAAGACTTCAGGAGATTTGTCGTCTCCGAATTTCTCAAGGAAACAAGATTCGAATCTATCCCAAGATACAATAGTGTGGGGTTGTTGGGAAAAATACCACATCGAGGCATTTCCTTCGAATGTGTATGGAAAAAGTCTACATACTACATATTTGTGTTCTACATTTCAGAGTCTAATGGCTAGTATGAATTTTTTTATGTGACCCTCAGTGATTTTCTTAGAATCTGGATCGAATTTAGGGAGCCATTTCTCTGGATGTTTAGGCAAAGGATGTTGGGGTCCAGGTATGGCCACAACATCTTGATCGAGCCAAGGTCTGGTGAGATTGTTTGGATTTGATATGGGTGTGGGTGGTGTCAAAGGATGAGATGAAGAACTACCTTCGTCCAATGACTCTCCTCCTGAAGAGGAGGGAGATGAAGGCGGTGGTAAATGTGGGATACAAGATCCTCCGGCTATAGGAGTAGGGATGTGATATGGATTCATAGGATTTAGGAGGAGACCAATGCCTTCAAGTTGCTCTCTGATATCAGAGAAATCCAGCGGTTGATTCAGTGGTCGACCTGGTTGTCTGATACAGGCCAAAGCACCGTGTATCCTTAGAAGTGATTGACAAACAATTTCTTGTACGTCAGACTCTGGAGGGTTTGGTGTTACTGGCTCAACGATAATATGTGGATTTTCATTTGAGGTGGTTGTTGTTTGAGAAGTAACGTTGTCGTCAGAATGACTTCTTGTTACTATAGGGGAGAGGGTGTGTGAGGGAGGAGTCTTGTGACCTCCACATGCCATCAATCATGTTCAGGCCCTCCTTCTAGTGCCATTTGTTGACGGACGAAAATGACCATCCTTCAATTGGAAGAATGAGTCTAGTTCGGGGTTGTCTAAATAACCCAAGCCATTTGGTATAACTCATTCTGATGGGTTTAATAGCTCTGTTGGCCAATCTAAAAGTCCTAGAAGAAATAAATAAAAGAAATAACTATTAAATAAACACTTAATGTATATATATGTACATGTATATATATAATTATTGTAGATGATATTTAAACAACAGATCTACCTATCTTATTTATGTGCATGATGTACAAGTTGTGAGTTTTAATCTAAACTCATGAAAATATATGTAAAGATGGCTTCTTTAACAAAAGCAGATAAAGAAAGCACATAAGCTATTTTTTGTTTTCTCTTTATTAACCTAAGATTAAACTAAAAAAGATATTATGAAACAAGAGTATGTGGACGGTCAATGCCAGACCATATATTAGAGTTTCGAAGACAAACAAACGACAAAAATAAAAGAACTAACCTATTAATGCATCCAACGTCTGCATAATAGAGAATATCCAGCCACCTTGTCCGAGAGGTAAACCCGCAATGAACCTTAAGATTGTTTCGAATAAATGCGAAACAATATGCTAGAAAATGAGTTTCAATAATAGAACGTATAATACAAATAGTCACGGCGATCTTCTGATTTATAAGCAATTACAGTGAGATAAATCTTATTGTAAGAACTTTGCATTTAAACGTTCAACAAAAAATTAAAGATAAATCTCATAATTTGAGTTGAATAGATGATCACCCTATATAATATCTGAAGCATCACATATGGACAACATTTATTAATAAATTATCCCAACTCATAATAAAGCATGAAGACAAAATCTATCAACACCTATTATCATATCAAGATAAACAGAACTTGAACTAAGACCCCATACACAAGAAGCTAAAGCTGTAATATGTATTTCTGTTCCATTCAAGTTTGTGCATTAGTTGTCCATACTTCAGCCCCAGGCCCAGATGATTCATTACAAAAAATGCAAGTTTTTAAAGGGTTTAGAAAAGCTAACTGTCTTAACTTATGAGATAAGATTAAATCTCTACAATCATCTACTGATTAAAAAAATAGGGGGGAATATAACCACCCCAGATCACACTAAATCTCTTAAAACGAAAAGGAGTTTGTTCCTGTTTACACAAAAATGAGCCATGGATATGACCAATAAGCTCAAAAAAACTCCAGATCATTTAGTCACCATAAACTCCCAAATATCCTGAAAGAAAAAGATGAAATAAAGAGATTCAAATATACATTTAACCAATATTTTCCAAATTTTGAATAAGAATAGACTGGCTACAGAATCTGTTGATTCTGTAGCTAGTCTTATTTAAGCAACAAAATCTAATTTATTCTATGAACAAGAATGTAACACTATTTTAAGACAAAAAAAAATCTTTACCTTTAACTGGAAAATCAAATCGATTCACATGATCTAAGAATTGATCACTGTTGTGACACTTTCAACATTGTTTACTATGATGTTCCCTGTTGTTTTTAGACATTTTCCTTGTCTCTGAACAATGGACTTGAGCCTACGATTTTCATCTGTTAGGGGCTCAACCTGATCAGTAAGGGTTTTGATCTGTGATTGTAAAATGGGTATGTTTGTGTAATACTTATCAATCCAGAATAGACAAGTTTCACATTGTGAACCTGTGATAGCCATTTGAGAATACCCATGGTTGTGTGTTGGACTATGTTCACTGTTTCCTTTAGGTTTGTTATCAAACTTGATACCCAGAAATCCTTGATTGTGTTTCAAGCAGGGTGGAAAATTATCCACAAAATTGTAAGCCTAGTCGGGATCTGCTTTGAAGGAAAGAGGGTCTTCTTCGGCCAAGAATTTCTCAATCTCCAAGTCTGAGCTTTCATGGGTCTTGATCATTTTGATCGAGCTCACATGAGCATTTGATTTATTTCATAGTTTCCTTGAAATCAACCTACCTGCTCTTTTATTTTTAAAACCTAAATCGATGTCACCTTTAGATGGCTTGCCCACAGGTCTGTTTGTATTCTTAGAAGAGGCTTCAAGACGTGAGCGTTGTTCATGGCTCTACTCAACAACTTTTGGGTCGGGTATAGGCTTGCAGAGGGTGGCCGTAACACAGGCCTGTGTAGATGAAGGGACTATGGTTTCCTCTATCACGGGTTTGTCAACCTCTACAACATCAGAGTTAACGAAGCCATTTTAGGCTAGGAAGGCATTCCAATCATCATTTTGTAACTTCAACTGATATACCAATAGTATCTTTATTAAGCTGTGGTGAAACAAAATTGAATCCAATTGTGTTCTTTTATACCTCTTTGCCATTTTATACAGGCTTCTCCACAGGTAATAGGGCATATTTAATTGAAAACCAATGAAATTCATCAGCAAGCATATTTGATATAGAAATACAAAACCAAAATGGCCTTCGCACGTCACGAATTGTTTCAAAACTGCTAGAAAACCATGCCACCAGTTTTTCAATAGGGACACGGGCATATCTTTGTCGCAGCAGTTGATTTTTCGAGATGTGAAGAAAAGGCTCCAAGGAACCTCCTCGACCTTGGCGTTTTTGAACCACTTCTTCCCACTCAAAGGAAGACTTGTTTCTTGACCTAAAAATTCCTCTGTGACCTCAACCTGAATTTCTCCCACCTTGACTTGGCATCCGTCAAAAGAAAGGGAAAATTACTGAGCGGTTTGCAAGTTAAAACCCTGGAATTTCTCAATAAAAACAAGCCAGCCTTGACCCTCGAGATCCTCCCTTGCATCATCACACAGAAGTAGGGTCTGAGAGCCATTGGTTTCAATCCTGACAACTGGATCCATGGGGATACAAACAGAAGACAATAAAACACAGTGAGTAGGGAGGGTTTCTAGGAGAAGACTAGAGTGACATTTCAGAACCAAAAGTGAACAATACCCTAGCGCATATGAACAGAGGTTCTTCAATACCAAATGAAAGGCATTATGTGAAATGAATTCTAGGAGTACATGTGAAAATCAAGATTTAGCTTGAGGTGATGGGCTCATCGTTGTCAGATTGCCACCTCCCACAGGGTACAAGCCACGACCAAGTTCATTAATTTTTATGATTGCACAAGAAGGTGGGTTTGGTTTCTAAAGTTTAGGAGAGAAAAAATTTATAAACCAAAATGTAGTGACAAGAATACGCATGACCAAAAGCCACAAAAAATATATCAAAGTTTAAATTAAATGGACCCTTGGTGAATCACATAAAAATCCATAATCATACTTCACATTTGAGGAGTTAATAAAGAAGATGAGCTTGATAGCAGGAAACAAAATCTTTATTAACAAAACTGTGAATCCATCTACCTTTCATAAACTTTAAATAAAGTGGTAATCCGATATGATCAAGG
>JASDQU010102097.1:37168-48785 GCA_032191745.1 Picea mariana | reverse complement strand
ATATATCAAAGTTTAAATTAAATGGACCCTTGGTGAATCACATAACAATCCATAATCATACTTCACATTTGAGGAGTTAATAAAGAAGATGAGCTTGATAGCAGGAAACAAAATCTTTATTAACAAAACTGTGAATCCATCTACCTTTCATAAACTTTAAATAAAGTGGTAATCCGATATGATCAAGGACTATCACTATACAAGGATCTCTTTCCTGAGGGATCCTAATATGCCTATGCCCCCCGATGAGGAGCGGGGAGAGATAGGTAAACACATTTTACAATTATTTTAATTTTAAATATTATCCTTTTTATGGTAATTTCAAACTACTAACTCAATGATCTATCATATATAGATGTGGGACTAGTGCGACTGGGTGACTTTTCCATGACCAGGCCTCATCCTCGAGCATATGTCAGACCAAAAATAGTAGGACGAATAGTAGTTGCAGGAGGACAACCTGTCAGAGAGGTTGAGAGAGTATTTCGATGAGTAGAGACGAACTTGAAAGCTCTCACTCATGCAATGTCGATGGCAGAGATAGAGGACCTTCCCCTAGACATGCAACCACATGTTGTAGGGGTACCCAGGACTTGGGTCCAATTATTCTGGCATATTGCAAATGTTGTATTTCAATATACTAGGGCCAACATGCCTAGGCCATAGTTAGTACTGGAACACATATGTGTCAAGGGAACCTTTTATACTCTATTATGTAGTCAGGGCTTGAGCCCGATGATGTATATCGACTCTATTTGAGGCTTTATGGCCCACTTTTGTACTTATGAAATTATTTTTTGGAAACATTATTATATATATATACATATTTTTGTCTTATGGATAAAAAATTTGTACAAATGTATTTACATGTGTGTATATGTGTGTGATTTTACTTTTATGTGTGAGCAATATGCCAATCTAATACTTGATTAGATGATATATCAGTTAGTTGATTAGATCTCATAGGAACATGAATATAAGTAATATAATCAAAACATTGTTCTAAGAGATGTACTCTAAGGAATCATGGGTGAAGGGTGGGATAGTAGACACAGTATACTTTATTTAACTAAGACATGACCAATTGATCATCTAGATAAACCCGAAGGTGAGAAATACCATGTGACAAGTCATCACATAGTAATTCTGTTAAGAGACTATACTCAAAAACATTATTGGTTTATTTTCTTAGACAAATACCTCCAGAAGACATCAATTGACCAAAAGGTGTAAATATCACCCAAGTTGTGGAAGCAATCCTCTAAGTGTGTTGGATAGCACCATTTGTGAACCCAACATAGACCTCGGATTCACTTGACATCTAACACAATGAAAAGAAACACAATAAACTACACGTCCATAAAACAACAATACAATACAATATAAATAAAGTTATACATTATATACAAGAATTCATGCTCAGGAAACCGATCTAAGTGTAATACTTCTTAAGGTAGATCCCATTTCTAGGCTCTTCTAAAGCGTTACCCTTGAAATCAACTAGTTAATAGGCACCCTTTTCTAAAACTTTGTTAACAACGAACAATATAAACCACATGGGTTTGAACTTTCCTACCCCCAGGGGATATTTATCTTGTTCATAGACCAAGACAATATCACCTTCAAAGAAAATTCGAGGGTAGACAAACTAATCATACTGACACTTGAAACTTTGTTTGTGAGCCTCGTTGGCCAAGGATGCATCTCAAAATTGCTCATTGAGCTACTCAAGATATAAAATACACTCTTCAAGTGGTGTAGTGTTGGGAAGTAGTTCCACTTCCAACTTAAGAGAAGTGATTTGGAATTCTATGGGAAAGACTGCCTCTAGTCCATTAACGAGTTGGAAAGGAGAAAAATCGGTAGCGGTATCGACTGAGGTTTGATAAGGCCAAAGTTTCGAGTACAACATCAAATTCCAATTTAAGTTGGCTGAATTGATCGACCGCTAAAGAATAGTCTTGAGAGACTTATTAACAACCTCCACTTGACAATTCTCCTGTGGGTAGTAAGGTGATTAATGTTCATACTTAAACCTTAGTTTTGATGTTAACTCAGACATCATCTTGTTCTGGAAGTGACTACCATGGTCTATGACAATATCCTTCAAAATACTGAACCTGGATACAATCTGGTTAAAAACGAAAAGTGCTACTATTTCCCCATCATTTTTTAACATCATCATAGCCTCGACCCACTTATTAAAGTAGTCTATTGCTACGATGATATAGTGATGCCCCCTAGCTGAAATTGGGTGACATGTAGTAAAATCAATCCCCCACTTGGTGAAGGGACCAACAACAATAACTGGGAACATGGGAGTTGGGTGTGCCCTCATCTTCCAATAGAATATCTGGCATGGGTGACACTTCTTGACCGCCTCTACACAATATTTGATCAAAGAGGACCAGAAGTATCTAGTGCAAAGAATCTTATGGGTTGTTTCCAACCCATACAGGTGACCACCACATGCTCCTATGTGACATTCATTCAATACAAGTTCTTCCTCTTTGTTGGTGAGACATCGATGGAGAATTCAATACACTCCTCGATGATATAAAGTATTATCAAGAATAATATAGTTCTACACTTGATGGCCTATTTGTCGACACTCAACATGAGAAGTAGAATATAGGAAGTTTAAAGTATGAATATACACAAGTATATCTCCATCCAAGGGTACGAAGATGCAATAAGGAAAAAATCCTCGTTGATTAGTGACTCTTCGGGAAAATTATTACCACTCTCGACTGAAAGTTTTGAGATTAGTTCAACAAAAAACAAAGACTTTTTAGACTTCGTCGAAACAAAATCCAAGTCAATTTATTGTAGGATGACTATCCATCGTCTTATTTTTCCCCTGATGACCCATCGTGTTAACACATATTGAAAAGGTTTCATGATAGCTATGATGATGGTCTTTCGAAGTAAGATGAAATGACAGAACCATTGGATAGCATGGAAAACTAACAAAGCAAGTTTCTCAACATATGTGTAGTTGAGTTCCGGTCCTACCAAGCCTTAGATAAGATAGTATATAACATGCTCTTATAGAACATCATCCTCTTGGACCAAGACCATGTTGATAGTAGACACTGTAGTAGCTAAATACAACAAGAAACCCTTTCCATAATTCATAGGACTGAGAAGATGGGAAGATGTCAGAGCACATTTCAACACTTTGAAAGAGAATTGAGTAGCTTCATCCCAAAAAAATGGGAACCCTTTTCCCAAGAGACTCATAAACCCTTTATTAATCTCAACATAGTTGGAAACAAAACACCGAAGAAAATTGGCTTTCCCCTATAAACTTTGAAGCTAATGGATTTTGCGCAGGGGAAGCAATTGAACTATTTCCTCAACCTTCAAAGGATCGACCATGATCCCTTTAGTTGACATGATACAATATAAAAATAATCTCGATGTCACTCAAAAACTATACTTATTTGGATTTAGGAGAATTTGATAGTAGTGACACCTCTCAAAGATAAGTCATAAATGGGAGGGATGATTGGATCTCTTATGCGAACATGTTGCCAGATCATCAATATACACCTTGAATATGTGTTTTAGGTTGTGGAAGGAAAATGACATGGCCCGTTGAAAAGTGGATCCAACATTCTTAAGGCCAAAAGGAATTTTCCTATACGTGAATGCACCCCAAGGACAAATAAATGCCATTTTATGTTGGTCCTTGGGCTTGATCTTAATCTAGTTGTACCTAGAAAAAAATTCCATAAAATAAAATACCTCACAACCTACACACGCTGATCATACCTTTTATTTTGTTGTTAGGAACAAGGTTCGACACCCATCCATCAATTTCACTAGATAGAAGAAACCAATGTTGATGAGTTTCTCTACCTCATCCTTGATCGTCGCTTCCTTGAAAGAGTTGACTGGGTGAAGATTTTGTCAGATAGGTTTAACATCAGGGTAAGTTGTGATATCATGTTAAATGATACGTCATTCAATTCCCTGCATATCCTCATAAGACCAAGAAAAGATGTCGCGAAACTATTTAAATAATTTTGTGTAGATTTGAATCTCTTCAGGGGAACAATCTTCTCTGACGAAGACATTTTCCACGACATCAGGCGTTCTATATATGTTTATAGGATTTTTTTTAGCTATACTTTCCATGTTTCCCTTGGCATAGATTCCATGCATGGACAGAGGGTTAAAAGGACAAGGGTCATCTCCATTCATGGTTGTAATGAACTCTCCTTCCTCTATTCTCTTTAGCTCAGGTAAGAAATAAGATCTGTGGTGAAGATCATCCCAAGATTTGTCTGGCCTATTCATTGCCTCCAAAATCACCTCATCATAGGGAAAGAATAATTCTAAAGGATCTTAAGTGGTGAGAGAGTCTTGAGCCCAAATAGGCTCTAGAACGAGATATATCTCATGTGGGGGAGCCAAATCAGGGTTGGTCGAGGCTTGTTGGACAATATTGTATGCAACCTCAACAAGGGATAAGGGAATATCTATTTTAGGCTTTCCTACCCCTTCCATAGAAGCCGATGAGGAAGGTAAAATCCATGAGTCATTAAAGTAACTTGTTCTAAAATATATGACTTGAAAAATTGTAGCCTTTGGCTGGTTGGGGAAAACTATAATAAACTTGAAATAATTAGCAGGCGACGGATAATCAAAATTCTCCATTAAATATGGAAATAATACAAAACCTAAGTTGATGGTACCTGGTTGTTGGTTGTCAATAATCAGGACCATGGATGCCCCCGACGAAGGGTCAAGACAGGAGAAATACAACTGATCAATGGTTATGATCCAACCTTCTTGAGGAAAACATAAGACTCAAAAAATAGTGGATACCACCACTGTCATAGCGTAGGTCCAACTCCACCCTAACAAAAACTTTCAGTCTAGAGGTTCATCGATTACTTCTACTTCGATGCACATGGATTTTCCCTCCAAATGTACATGGAAGGAGGGAATTATTCCATGTGGTTCGAAAGATCAGTCATCAAACATGATTAGAAACATAGGTGACGAAGACAACTTAGGTTGGTCAATGTCCTTCCAACATGCCAATGACATCATGCAAGTTGAGGTGCCCTCATCAACCACCATACAAAAGGTTTTCTTTGTCAATGATTTCATGGAATACACCACTACTATCTGAAAATCAACATGGTGATGAAGATGAGGTTTATAATATGTAGGGTAAAAAAAAATCATTCCTGAGTTAGTAATCTTGGTCCCTCCCAAGGTAGAAAACAATGCTTTCCTCTATGAGGGGAAACTATGGAGGACTTCTAGAGTGGACATTGCACAAGGATTTTTTTCCAGATCCTCCACGATGGATTAATTCTGAGAATCCCTTGCATTCAGGTTGTGAGAAGCCTTTTTTAACGCACCCTTAGAGATGTGAATCATAGTTTCTCCCACAGTATTCTCAATTTGAAGAGGAGGCAATGGGTTAGTGGCTTCTTTTCCCTTCTCAATATATTCTATCATTCTATAATTATGAGCCCTAGTATGCATATGAGCTTCGGGCTTCATCACATAAGGCTCCATTATTAGTATTAGGCGTGAGGGATCCCTGATTTCCCCCAAGGATGTTCATGGATGAGGAAGCTTCACCCAATTTTTTTCCTTATGAAAAAGGATGGCTAACATGATAGGCTACTGCTATGAAAATAGATTTTGGGCTTCCTCAAGCTGAGGGAATTGGTGATTCAAGTGGTTTCTCGTGCAAATCTTACATAAAAACTTGAACTTCCACTTTTCATTTTTTCCCTTTCCAACATTATTCACAGTCTTCTTATCTCCCTTACCCTTCTTGTTTTTATATTTCCTCTTTCCCCTGGTTTGCCAGTTGCCCTTGGGATTTGTTAATTGCACACTATGTACATCCAATGTTTGGGTTATGGGGGTAGTTGAGCTAGGAGTTCGGATGGCCACATTCTGTTGAATTTATAACTGTTGTAACTGATTATTCAACTGATCTGTGGGATTGCTCTATGTTGAGCCTACTATGTCATCGGCGTGAGGCCCAGAATTATGTTTGGTCTTGTCGAAAGTCAATTGTGGTCTGTTGGGAAGGATCTCGTACAACATACCAGATTGAGATTAAATCAACTCCAGTTTTTGGGATCTCATGATAACCTCTTCTTCGGAAAAAAAAACCTAGACGTAATGATGTCTTTGGATACACAAGGCACCAAGGAATTTAGGAACCACAAGAGAAAAAATGTGGGAGGGACCTTAACTTTGATCAAGCTCTTTCATCGTCACCATTCTTGGATGTAGTCCAAGATATGGATGACCTTTTTTTTCTTGAAGTTGGCCAACAAATCTGTGTTGACATCATATCTTACTAGTAAATGGAAATGGTTTAAGAATACCATATCCAGGTCATTAAATTAAGTGTGCTTCTAGTTATTGAGATAGATATACCACTTTGCAGAACCCCCTATAAGAGTGACTTGAAACAAATGCAATTGAATGGAATCATCCTTTAACAAGTTGGATGAGCACCATAAATGAAATGTTGTAACATGATCACCTAGATTCTCACCAAGATTTCCTTTGAAATTAGTAATGTTAGAGGGAAGCTTAATCGTCATGGGCGAAATGCAGATCATGACATATCGGGTCATTCAATAGTCTCGAAAAGTATGGGAAATGGAGAGTTTCTAGGAAAGGTAGTCTAGGTTGCGGTGGATTCAAATGAAAAGAGGGGCCTGTATTTTAGTTAGCACCATATTTCCAGGAAAATTTTGGTTGTTGGCTAGGGTTTTGGTAGAAACCATGGTAGCCTTGTCTAGTAAAAGGAGTTTGTGTTCGATTCTACATCAGCGGCTGATTCTCATAGTTGGATGACATGCCTTTTGTAGGGAGTTCTCCCTTCACTATATTCCAAGGACCTTGTTTGGGAATGCACCCAACAGACCCTCTAGAGGGATATATAATGAACCCTGCTTGGGGTCCCACTGAGTGTGGGAGGGTTTTCCCCTAATTGGAATCACTTGTGAAGGAAATGAGCCCTGCCAAGGATTTCCAAGACCTTGTGAGGATTAAAATCCTTTCATCGCTCCCTGTGAAGTAATGAAACCTTGCATAGGGTTTGGTTGACCAAAAATAGGGTTTCCCCCTGTCAAGAAAGAAGATGATGAGAAAGAATTATTTCCAAACACACCAAACAAAGAGAAAGGAATATACTACACTGGAGTCATGTAGGATTAAGGTCCATGAATTCCCCCACTGAACAAACTAGAGTTGGTATTAAGCTCGATTAGCTATTGGAAAGTGCCTCTGAGCGAAGGGGATGGAGGGATGTGATCCCCACCATAATGGATAGTGTTAAATGGGGTAGTGATACCAGAAACATATCCTTGCAAGGGAGGATTAGAGATCCCTTCCCCCAAACCAATAGTCTATGGAGTAGAGTAGGTTAGGACCGAACTAGAGTCAAAACCTAACATCCCATATGAAAAGGGAGCACTAGACACGTTTTGTATAGAGGGAACAATGGTTAAAGTCATTGAAGGGATTATCCCACTTCCCAAAGTAGTGGGTGTTTGGACAATCATAGTTTTGATAGGTGGAGGTGGGGGAGGAGGCACAACAACCCCCCCTACAACAACCAATATGGGAGTATGACGAATCCTAGAAGAAGTAACACTAGTTTCTTTCATCACTGCTCGTCTAACAAATTGACGTTTAGGTGAAGTCACCTCAGGAGGGAATATCTGAATAAGAAGTGACATCGATAAGTTAGTGATCAGAAGGTTTGTAGACTTAAAGCCTTCAACTTTGAGGTCATAAATAGTGGAATCATCTAGTGCAGGAAAGTCTTCTCTATGAGTTGGCTCGGGTACAATTTCTTCTGGCTCGGTAACTTTGAATGAACCCTCTTGATCTATCCTGCACCTCAGTAGTGGTGGAGGTGGCTTCAAAGTAACTGGTGGAATTCTCTGAAACCTATGTGAATGATGGAGCTATTGATATTTCGCCTTTTGAAATGATCAACCGACACTCTAAGTTTGATCTAGTGAGAAACCCATAGTACACACTAAAATGTTCCTAACAGAAAATCAAGCAAACAACTGACTGGCAAGAAGAAACGTTATGCCAATCGACACTAGAGAGACTTATCGGTGCAAGTGTAACTCAAACGTAGAAACACCCTCTGGGTATAATCTACAAAGTGTGATCCAATGTGTGCCTTAGGTACCATGGTATACCCCCACAGTCACCTGTGTAAGTCCCTAAAAATAGGCAACTAGGTTTCTAGCTTGCAGTTAGTCACCAGGCAGGTACAATTGACAGTCATGATGATCATAATGAGAATGATAACGAAGTCCGAAGCCTTTCAAGGGTGTTAGCACTCTGTAAATTTTGTCTGGCTGAATAGAAAAATGATAGAGGTAACAATTTCAACCTACTTTAGATCTAGGAACTAGCCTGCTCAATTCAAAGAGGGATCTCTCATGTCACTTGATATCTTTGGCAATCAATGGCTAGATTTGGCTTGTTTTGGAGGTTTTTATAAATTTTTTGGAAAGGAAGGGGAGGGACACTTAGGGCTATGGAGTTGAAAATAAATAAAAAATAGCAGGCCATTGGAACTATCCAGAGGAGAAAGGCTAAATGAGGCAATGAATCTGAGTTGTAAATTGAAATTTGCAGGGTGAAAGAGGAAAAGGAAAAACAATTAACTGCATTAGAACATTATTGAAATGAATTTTGAATTAGCTAGGAAGAGAATAACATATTTTAAATTGCTCAAGTCGAGAGCATCATAAGATGATTTCTAGACCTTTGACTCTCCATTTTAAACAAAAGAAGATGTAATTGGAATTTTAAAGACACAATAAATACACACTATTAGAGAAAATAAAACTCATATCACGACCATTAGAATCTTTTCATAAATAGTTCAAAATGCTTCTACATAATATATTCAATTTAACTCTAGGAAATTACAAAGTCTTGCTATGAGGGCATGCCCCTCTCGGTCAGTCCTATTTTCATTTATCTTTGGAATAATATATATAGATAGATTACATCCAAGATTCAAAATGAATCAACTTCCCTACAGTTCTGAAAATAGACATCAGTTACAAAAAAGAGTAACGTGTAACAATTGTACTCATATTTTGTAGGGAACTTTATAGACAAAACTGACATATTCGAGATTTTTTCTTTGAATGCCACATGTCTATATCATCACAAAATTCTCTAAAACATACTCAATTTAGCCTGAGAACTATTTCATATTAGCAATTTCTTCCTTTAAAGTGCCAAGCCATGCTGGCTGGTTTTCTCTGACACTCTCAATCACCTCAGCTTTAACCTCTATCTTTTGTCTCTTGCTCCTTTTCCTCTTGACAAATCCCATGTGATGCTCAATGGCGTATCCATTGATGATTAAATCCTTCATGATGGGATTTAATCTGACCTCCTTATCTGCTTCCAACTCTTCCGCAGGATTTGTATGAAATTTTGTATTTAATATCCGTGCAACCAACTTCTCTTTCATCTTCAATGATGATTTTTTCATATTAGTTGAAAATCTTGGTTCACTGGAGGCCACTTGGTCTACTTTATCCATTTTTCCTGGTTTTGCAGAAAACATATGCTTATCTCCCTTAATTGTACAAAAATTAGGAAGTTGATCTGGTTTGTAATTACCCCGTTCAGGAATGAAGCGTTGATTGCCCAAAACATAGTAATGTCATCAATATTTTGAAAGACGGTAGTCATAGAGTTCCAACCATGAATTACTGACAAAAGTACTTACAGTACAATGGTCTGTCACACTTGGCCAATCTATTCTGAATGATGAGCCTTTGAATCGGTTATCTGGTGATGCTCACCTTGCACCGCATGGACAAAAAGTACTTAAACAAGTGGCATGAAGTGATTTGAACAACCTTCCCTTTGCCCATGTGATCTTTGGATTTGACGTATATCAAATGATTTTCTAACACGTGACATTGGGGTGGACTGGGGTGGTTTCAAGCTTACCCATTTTTCCCTGTGATATGTATCTAGTGGCGCCACGCACCTTTGGAATAAAACCGTGGTATTCTTATTGGACCGCCTCCAGGATATTAACCGGTGTGCTACTTCTCCACCTGATGCGTAATTCAACCATTGATTTGGAAATTCTCATGATCATGACCTATTGAGCCCCATCTACTTCACCTTTCCGCTAGCTTTATCCTTGTCTGACGGATGTGGCTTCATCCTCTAGTCTAACGCTCCTCCATACTGACTTAGCCTCCTACTAAGTTCTGAGGCTAGGTCTCCAAAAGAAAATTTTACAGTGATAACATGGGCTCCAACTGGGGATGCTACCCTCCCTACGAGGTAGAAAAGAACAGTAGAATATGTACCTTATCCATTGGGATTCTCTCATAATAGGTGTGTGCCATGCTATGACCTAGAGTTTGAATGTTGGATATACTGCTAAAATTTAACTGAATACTTTATTTGGGAACCTAAACTTGAAAATGCTTGATCATCAAACTTATTCGCACCTACCTACCCTAACTGCTGAAGCAAAATCCCAGTCAGGTGAAATGAAAGTGCCAATGCAGTCATGCCAACGTTTTATCCATTTATTTTTTGTTTTTCACATGCTCACTCCAAAGCCTGTTCATCAACAACTCATTTTAGAAGTTACATATGAACCTGAATCTTAGGAATTTAAAAATATTAATATTTTTTATTGTTTCTAGAAAAACTGCAAAAGGATCTTCCAACACATGCATAAACAAACAATCCTGTATCATTTTTCCACTGCTTCCCTTTTTTCGGGTGATTTTCCCTGTCGATTTTTTTCAAGAGGCTGAAAAACCTATTGAAAGTGTTGTAAATAACAACCTTATAAATAAAAATACAATTCTAACTGAAATGAAACTTTTGGTGTAAATAAATCCATATCTAATACCGACATTGATTTGTCATCCTCTTTATTTCCAAGATGGTAGTTGAGCACAAGCTGCAGATCTGAACTGAAATAACCTTCCATGTAATCAGCAACACGATCATTAAGTGCATGATAAGGTTGTTGGTATTCCTCATTGATAACAATTTTCTCATGTAAAATAGTGCCACTATGAATGCATACAGACTTCCCTTCATCCTCTGTTATCTCATGATTTTCTTTCAACAATTCAAAGGAAGAAAAACATAATGGAAGATAGTTTCCATTTGCAAGTCCACTGCTTTCTTCATATTCAACATCATACCTAGAGGATTTGTGATTTGAAACATTATAAACATTTTTCTTCAGCAATTTGAAAGAAGCAAAAGACAATGGAAAGGTTCTTTCACCTGATTCAAAACCCTCTTCATTTTCTTCACTATTTTCATATGCACATTTTTCAATTTCTTTGGATTGTTAAACACACTCATTTTCAGATTCATCTTCGACCAATGGCTGCAATGTTTTACTGACAAGATGTTCTACATAATAAGTAACAGGGTCATCAAACACATGAGAAGATTGATGCAATTTCTTGTCAATTTTTTTTAGTGAATTAGTGTGATTTGGCATCAACACACATTCCTTTGCTTTAATGATGATCTTAGAATTTTCTTTCAACAATTTAAATGAAGAAAAGCATAAAGGTAAAGA
>JASDQU010102096.1:248665-265213 GCA_032191745.1 Picea mariana | reverse complement strand
CATTATACATTCATTTGACACAAGTCGAATTTCAGAGAGAAGAAGAAGTAAAAGAAGGCCGGATTTCAAGGGAGGATGAAGTCTTTTGGTGATGTGTTCTAAGTATCAATAGCAATTACCTAGACCTCTAAAGCCTCGAAGTCCTAAAGTAAATAGTGGTTGTCCATCTCAACCTTGGATTAATTCATAACCGCTAGATTAAGAAGTAAAAGGATAAGTAAGGATTGGATCTAGATCATTGATTTGGTTCCAGGAATCACACCAACCATCCGATCAACCCTTGTGAGAGGTAACCACTTCGGGGAGTTGAAATTCTGAAATATTGGATTAGAGAGAAAATTCCTAAATGCCGAAGTACCAGAAGACTAGGCTCCAGCCCCCGGTCATGGGTTATGAACAAATAAGTCGTGAAGCGTTGGGAACATTGCTTAAATTAATAAGCTCATGGTTTTGTGCATATGGTCAAATGTAAATGGATTGAAGGAAGTGCCTCTGTAGAATTTGATTTTTGCAATAATTTCAAAGACATGGAATCGAGTTAAAAATGAAATCGATCCATATCTATGATCGATTTATGAAAATAACTCTTACTAAATTAAAATTCTTCACGATAATGTTTGAATAATAATAGAGATTATTGTTAATTTAAAATGAAGAGGTGTGAGGGTCCAAACAAAGGGACACAATGCTTCATAACTCACAACAATTGGAAGATCATATAAATGAAAAAGAATGGTTAGAAGAAAGTGACTATGGAGTCCATATCAGAAGATCAAAACAGAAGCAGAGTCCAAGAAGAAGAATTGGTGATTCTTATGAAGTGTGTTGGATTACTGAGAGGGGGGGTGAATCAGTAATAGAACAATATAATTCTTTTTCACCATAAAACGCAAGTTTTATATCAATGTATCATTATCATCCAATATTTGTAGATTAAATAAACAATGAACAAATGAGAAATCACACACATACACAGTACACCAGTGTTTTACGTGGAAACCCAAAGTGGGAGAAAACCACAGAATGTTTTTTCTTATGTCTTTAAGAATTACATTCATTGGAAGCACCAACTTCCTTTGTTTCCCAGCTGCAATTGGAAGGAGGCTCCAACCCCCTAGTTTTCCAGGCTACAACCTGAGGAAAGCTCTAACTCCCCAATTCTTTGGCTACAACCCCCTATGTTCTCCGGCTACAATTGAAAGGTGGCTATAACCACCTATCCTTGCCCCATCCAACTGCCCTGGTATATAAGTAGAATGATGGAACCACTGTCACACTATCACTGTGAGATATACTATTGTAAACCTATACCAATCAACCTGCACCAAAAAACCTGTACCAATAACCTAAACAATGCATCAACCATGCATCAAMCTATACCATAAACAAGTGCATCAATCATGCACCAACCTATACCAAACAACCTATAATCAACCTATACCATAAACAAGTGCATCAACGGTTACAAGTGAAAAAATTTCTATGGCCAAGGGTAAACCACAAAAAATAGGTATGATTGCAGAAATCAACTCAATTCCAACATATGCTATATATACTAATGTGCAATATAAGAAAGAGGCCTACCTCGATCCAACAGTTGATGATGTTCCATCGTTGAGCACTTTGACCCAAAGCTTTATACCTGCAAGAAGTTCTCAACAAACAAGTAGAGAAAATACATAGTGATGATATAAAAGGTGTTAGCACATCAGATAGCATAATCCATTAATAAACATTACGAACACGCCCATGGATAATAATCATATATTTGCAAGATACCAATAGGACGGGAAAGGAGTATTTCTATTAATAATTGATCAGCAAAAGTGACAACATTATAGACTTCTGTTTCGGCACGGTTCGAAACCAAGAAACCGAGTTCCTTCCAACTGGGTCTCCAGCACTTCATTCCTCTACCAAAGGCAAGCTCATAGGAAAGAGGCAATGATGTCCTCTCAACAATAGAGAAAGAGCTTGGGGGCTGAACACTGTGTTCAGACTTGAGGGACAAAGGGATGCAGACTCAATATGAAGTAATTTCTCCAGAGTAACTTTGCTCTCAAAGTTCAATGCTTTCTCCTCTTTTCCATAGCTTGAAATTGTGCTCTTATAGCCTTCAGAATTCAACTGAAGGGCCAAGTCAGAACGTTTCCAATATATGGAAGGCCAAGGATCAAAGATATTCTGTCATGACATGGAAACCCAACCTCATTTTGTATTTTCTAGCACAAATCCCGATATACACAAGTTGTAGTGGAGCAGCAAGCGTATATGCATCTTGTATAACTGATAGGGAGCATATATGTGGAAAAATGTATATTTTTAGCTATGGATTCATCAAAAAGGGATGATAAGTCTTGCATAGGAAAATGGAAAAAGGCCCTCTGTGCAAGATAGCAATGGTGAGGCAAATCTTGCTATAACAGATGCACCATAATGTGTGAGATTAGAGGAGTATCTGCGATAGCCAAAATACATTATAAATAACCTAGAAGTGGAGTGGTAGAGAACCAACTGGACAAACTCAATTGCTCGTTACATTATGTACTGACTTTGCATACATTGTTGCCAAGAATAAAATGCATATCCATGTGGAAAATATACCAAACAATTGTTCATGGCCATGAATAGGCAAATACAAATGCGTTTACATGCCAACAACCGGCATAGTCACGAACAAGGCCCAGTGAAACCAGTCTCAAAATCAATCTGAAGACATCTGTATACCACGAAGTACAATCTGATCTCCCATAATCACTGAAGTGAAATAGGTATTGGTCCAAGGGAAGCAACAACTCAGGAAAGATGTATCCACATAGTGATGTCTTCAAGTCTTCTACACTATCCGCCAAAGGTGCAAGTCTACATCATGTGAATAAAGGAGTTGAGGTCGAACACGATGAGACATCATTTGATTACTAGTCATTGAGGTATACCATTAACAAATGTGAGACAACCTACCAATAATGAAAGGAGGTATCAAGGCACCGAGTACATTTCTACAAGTGTGAAAAAGGAGTCGATGTCGAACACTTGAAAAATCCATTGATCAGGATACATTGATGTATTCCCATCTGTTAATGGCGAGAGAGCCTACCACTAACGACTGCAAGCCTCAAGGTACTCATAAAACTCTAGGTCCCATATCCAAAATAAATGAGTTGAAGTTGATGGGAAGAGACCCGCTGAAAGGAGATAATTGAGGCGTCTCTCATCAGTCAGCACGAGGAACAAAGAAGGAGCTTCATGATTTGGTGGAGATTAGACGAAGAACATGTTCACAAACCAATGACCTTGTGCATCTTTCACATGTGCCAAATGCAAGCGGTACATGAAAAGGACCCTCTAAATAGCAGCCAATAATGAAAAATTGCTAACAAAGGCGAGGAAACCACCAATAAGGCTAATGGAATCTAAGACATTGCATGAATCCCAAAGTGTGAATAGATATCTTTCTGTCGAACAAAAGGGAAACCACCCAGTCAACGACCAATTATAAAACGTCGATTGTTGGGTTCAAGGTGACCTACCAATGATGAAAGTAGGGTCAGGGTGTATGATAAGACCAAAGTATCATGTGATTCTGATACAAACTGAGGGTATGGCCGACATGCAAAGTCAAGATTTCTGAGGAGTGGCCAACACAAGTTGATAGACTTCCTTTGAACAAGAGAATGAGACATACAATGGACTCTAGCAGCATAGACTTAATGATGTGAAAATTAGATGCAGGAGGCATCAATAACGTTCTCTATAGGGACTGGAAGAGTAACCAGTCGGTAGAGAAATCTCTGTAGCGAGATCAGCTTCCTAAGGCCATGCTAAACCAAAAATTATGATGAAACAAGGACTCAATAACTTTGTGCTATGTTCAAAGGTGACACGATTGCTGCCAATTACAATATAGTACTCCCTTCCCGGCCGTCTTTTTTTTTCTCATAACAAATGAATGCTATTATACAGAGGAGGGAACGAGTGTCGCAAGTAAGAAAAACCAGTTCCAGTAGTGGAACATACCTCTGCTTAATGCAAGGAAATGCATGCAGGAGATGGAAACTCAGGGTGACATTCCCTCCAAGGTATAGGGTGTCAAATTGCGAAGGACATAAACAAGGCTCTACTTGGTTGAGGATGCAAACTGCTTAGGCAACGGTTTATAACACAAAGCAAGAACTAGCTAAAGGCTCAATACTGCAAGCGAGGGCATGAGATGCAATCACAACTTAACACCAAAAAATGTCCTTTTTTATATATTTTAGTCTACTTGGTGTGAAAAAGGGGTAAACTTGTGCCAAATAGACATCTTTTCAAATCCAATTTATGAGTGAGAAAAAGACAAGTTCACTCGACAATATTTTCAATTTTTGGTAGCGAGTCAGAAAAGATGACCTTTCAAATCCAACTTTAACGAGTGTGAAAGGGACAAATCACTCGGCGATCTTTTCAGTTTTTGGATGAGTCGGAAAAGAGCTTAACTGAGACTCATTTTTGGGAGTCCGTGGGTAATAAGGCCACATGTGCATGAAGGCGAAGTGAGGATTGTCATACAGTCATGTATTGAATTATAATGGACTCCCGGTCCTAAGGAAAAACTTGGCATGGGAACCGAGTGACAAAGAGGTTCTAACTAGGGTACCCATGTTTGGTAAGTCTCTACCATTTATTAATGACGCTATTAATAGCAGATGGGGGGTTATGCGTCACAATAAATGGGTTCGTACCTAAGGCGTAAAAAGCGGTAGTCAAAGGATAATGAAAAAATGCATGATGGAGTAGATACCTATCCTATATGCTAGGTTATGAATATACTTTCCCGAGGAGACGAACGACCAACTATGACGTTGAAATCTGCAAGAAAATTAAGTCAAAACTACAAAGACCATCTTAAAACCATTCTTGAATTAGTCCGTTAGGTGAAACAATAGCGTAAAACTACATCAAGTGGGTAAAAATAGCTTATAAATAGTAATAAAATCAAAAATCACTGTATCATTTTCATTTTTACCCAAATAGTGCAATTTGGACTAAAAAAGCTCCAGGATTCAAACAGTAATTGCGAGAGCGATAGGAAACGGAATCACAAGTTGTCTGGATCAGGTAACTCTTCATCCCATCCTCTTCAAATTCAATTGTTTACATTTTTGAATTAGGTTCTATTTTGTTAGTTTTTGAGGGCACAATTTGGAGTTTTCGGTATACGCGGGTTTCTATGAATAGGTCATGTATACGACTAGATATATGACCCTGTGTGAACCACAGGGGGCGTATATCAGGCCCTACCCACGACTATTTGTGGATAAACCATGTATATGTATGAAAATGGCAAAAAATAAGGGTTTCTAACTCAAAAATGATTTTTTTTTGCAGGATGGTGTTGGAATGGAGAGAGCGGGAGAATGAGGAAGTGGATGCAGTAGTGGATCGAGATCCAGTGGCTCAAGTGGCTCTAAAAATATGTTGTTTGTACAATTTTTGGGCTCTCAAAGGAATGAGGGCCCAAGTGAGGTTGTTGGAGATGATGGTGGGCTATTGGGATCCTGATAGCAGATTTATCCTTGATGGACAACCATTAAGGATCGAAGTAGAGGACATCTACTTCTTGACCAGACTTTCACATCGAGGAGAGGTTGTGGACCTCAAGTCACGTGAGGCAAGGAGTGGGATGAAGGTCGATGAGTATATAGAGGCCCACTGTGTTGCAAGGGCTCCCATAGTGGGAAGTCAAATCCCCATCCAAGCTATAGGTAACCTCAACTTGAAGATTATTGTGCTTGTGCTTACCAGGATCATAGGATCAGCCTCGCTGCATCAGGCATTGAGACCACTTATGTTTTATGCACTAGAGTGTGTGAGGCCTACTGTCTAGGATTGGTGTACCTCACTGCTAACCAATATGAAAGGTTTGTTGATAGAGTGCAAGCAGGGGGGTAAGCGAAACTTCGGGTTTGCCTCTATCCTTTGCAGCTTCTTTTTCAAGAGGGTCTCAGGTTTGGGACCTAGAGTGGAGATCCTTCCTAGGAGACCACGTGATCCAACTATGGCGTGGTGGATCGAAGTCATGAAACAACAAGGGGGAGGTAGGGTGTCGACACCCTACAACGATTATTTTTTCTTCTGGTGGCTGAGACACATCATTGCTCTGGATGACTATCCCTATGTGGGGATTGATTTCAAAGGAGACTCAGATATGCCGCTTCCACCAGGGGTTGCTTATGGCGCCATAGGTAAAGAGTTTTTACATATTCCTTTTTTTGTATTTTTGTATTTAAGGAAACAAAAATATTTTTGGATGGTGTTTGAATATTAACTAGATACTTGTGATTGCAGATGTGGGTCTGTAATGGCCAGAGGGATTATTACGACATACACAGAGGCACCGGGGAGATGAGGCAGTGGGAGGAGAAGTAGAGAGAGTCCTACAGAACATGAAGGGAAACCTATCTCATCTGACACAGAGGATTTCTATGGTTCAGGTAGAGGATCTACCTAAAGCCATGTAGCGATAGGTTGTTGGTGTACCTAGAGCATGGGTATGACTCTTTCATCATCTCGCAAATGCCATGGTTTTCTATAATGATACGCATCTGGTGCCACAGGCATAGATGTCATGGGATATGTATATCGGTTGTATATGTATTTTGAGGGTTTTAGCCCCAATTTTGTAATATAAACACCATATATTTTTGAAATATATAAAGAGGGATCTTCAGCTTTACTCATATATTACAATATGTACATTGATTTAATGGTTTTCCTTACTTTATTAATGTGACAAATTCCAATCTAAAACATAATTAGCGTAGGCATCGTATACATGATTAGAACTTCTACGGATGTGAAAATATGTAATAAAATCAAATTGTCGTTCTAAAAGACCTACCCGTAGGAATCGACGAAGTAACGTAGGATCACACACACGGTAATGTCCATTCAACTGACATACTACTAACTCAAAATCCAAGCGAACCTCTAGAGAGTGAATACCATGTGAGATGGCATCGCGCAAAATTTCTATGATGGCTCTATATTCGGCCACATTATTCGTGGATGGCCCTAGGCATATGCCACCTGAAGACACCAGCAAACCCTCGAGTGAGTAAATCACCCAAGCGGTGGAAGCCAAGTTCTGTGTATGACGACTGGCTCCATCTGTGAATCCTAGATAGACCGAAGACTTTGTTGACATCTACCAACCAAAAGGGAAAACTTGATAAGCAAGCCAAAGACAAAAAGAGAAAGGGGAAAAAGATGTATATACACCAAATTTACATTAATATACAAAGGGTTTCTCCCAAGCCTAGGGCTCAAGTGTAATACCTTTTCAAGTAGAGCCCATTTATGGGCTGGTCCAGTTTATTCCCTTCATAATATTCCAACTCATAGGCTCCTTTTTCTAGAACACAACACACGATACAAGGACCATGCCACATGGGTTTAAACTTGCCTGCACCTAGAGGTTGTTTGGCTTGGTCATACAAGAGGATTGAGTCACCCTCAGCATACAATCGGGGATAGACAGACTTGTTGTACTGAACCTTGACATGTTTCTTGTTTGCCTCGATATCCATAAAGGCATCTCAACACTGCTCGTCAAGACTCTCTAGGTGCATGAGGCATCACTCTAAATCTAAAGTGTCAAGTAGGAGCTCGACAGCCAACTTGAGAGAAGGAATTTCGCATTCAACAGGAAGTATCGACTCCACACCATGTACTAAATGAAAAGGGGAAAAACCAATGGCAGTCTTGACCGAGGTTTGGTATGCCTAAAGCACGGGATATAGCATGATGTGCCAATCGGAATTACTCCGGCTAATAGTTTTTTGCAAAATGGTCTTGAGAGACTTGTTAACAGCCTCTACTTGCCCATTTTCCTGGGGGTAATAAGTAGATGAGTGATCATGTCTAAACCCTAGCTTTGATGCTAGTTCTACCATCATTTCATTCTGAAAGTGACTACCATGATCAGTGACAATCTCACTCAGGATACTGAACCGGGTGATAATTTGGTTGAACATGAAGAAGGTTGCAGTATTTCCATCATATTTTACGGTAGGCATGGATTCGGCCCACTTGGTAAAGTAGTCAACAACCATGATAATGTGTTGATTCCCCCCAGCCAAAGTTGGGATGCAATCAACAAAATCTACCCCCCACTTGGTGAAGGGACCGATGATAATGATTGGGTGAAGGGGGGTTGGGTGCGAGCGCATTTTTTGAGTGAACACCTGGAAAGGGTGACACTTCTTAACCGCTTCAATGCAATCTTTAAAGATGGTGGGCCAGAAGTAACTGGCTCGCAGGATTTTTTGGGTTGTCGTAAGCCCAGATAGATGACTACCACAAACCCCTTTGTGGCAATCATTTAGGACTTACTCGGCTTCCTCATGAGTTAAGCAGCGACGTAAGATACTATCTATTCCTCGACGATATAGAGTGTTTCCAACAATGGTATACTTTTTGTCTTGGCATCTAACACGTCATTGATCATCTCGCAAGAGATGTTGAGTGAACTTCAAGGTTTGAATATATAAAACAATGTCTCCATACCAGGGTTTGGACAATGAGACAAGAAAAATGTGTTCGTCTACAAACGAATCGACATGGATAACATCCTCATCTAATCATGGAAAATCGGATATTAACTCTACAAAAACTAGTGATTTTTTGGACTTGGACGAAGCAAAGTTGAGATCAAATTCTTGTAAGATGACAATCCATTTATTATATTTCTTGCCTATTATACGCCTAGTGAGGATGTATTGAAACAGATTGACATCGGCAACCACAGTAGTTTTGAAAAGCAAGATATAGTGTCGTAAATGTTGGACTACGTGAACGGCAACCAAAGCTAGCTTTTCAACGTGAGAGTAATTATGCACAGGACCGACTAAATTTTGACTAAGATAGTAGATGATGTGCTCATGGATCTCATCATCCTTCTGAACTAAAACCATACCAATCGTCTCGTCAGACGTGGCAATCTACAACAAGTAATCTCCACTGTAATCAGGAGATTTCAGTAGAGCAGTCGATACTAAGGATTTCTTTAAGGCGTCGAAAGAATCCTAGGCTCGCTCATCCCAGATAAAAGGAGTGTCTTTCTTCAATAGGCACATGAAACCCTTAGTGATATTGGCATAATTCACAATAAACCAATGCAGAAAGTTAGCTTTCCCCTGTAAACCTTGAAGTTGTCTAATCGTGCGTGGTTGAGGAAATTKAAGTATTGCCTCAACCTTAAGAGGATCTACCATGATCCCGGTCTCAAAAACTAGGAATCCTAAGAGACGGCTATACTTGACGCAAAAGATGCATTTGTGAGGGTTTAACCAGATTCTATAGTAACGACATATTTCAAAAACCAKTTGAACGTGTGTAACATGATCCACTCTCTTGCGAGAGTGAGCAGCAAGATCATCGAGGTAAGCTTCGACTATGTTCTTGAGATCGTGAAAAGAGAAAGTCATGGCACATTGGAAGGTTGCTCCAGTGTTTTTCAGGCCGAAAGGCATTTTCTGGTATGCAAAAGTACCCCAAGGACATATAAATACTGTCTTGTTTTGGTCCTCCGATTTGATTTGGATTTGGTTATATCATGAAAATCAGCCCATAAAGGAAAATATTTTTCTTCCCACACACTCATCGAGAATATGATCAATGAACAACGTGGGGAAGTTATCTTTAGGACAAGCCTTTTTCAGGTCGCGAAATTCCATACACACACAGATGGTTCCTTGCTTTTTATTCACAGGAATGGGGTTGGATACCCATTCGGTTAAGGGAACCGGGTAGATGAAGACAACATTAAGTAACTTCTCCACCTCTGCCTTAATAGCGGGGGCCTTCCTAGGATTAACAACTCTAAGACATTGTTGAACAAGTTTAGCATCCAGATAAGTACTAATCTCATGTTCGAAAATATGAGGTTCGATTCCTGGCATCTCTTCATATGACCAAGCGAATACATATAGAAATTCTTTGAAGAGGTTGGTGTAGATCAGAATCTCTTCTGGCGAACAATCTGCACCTATACTTATGTTCTCAATCTTGCCAGGGGTATGAGAGATATCAATCGGGACAGTAGAAGAAATACTCGCCATATTTCCTTCGGCATAAATGTTGTGTGTATCAAGTGGAACTACAGTGTGACCGACTATCTCACTCAAGGTAGATCGAAAATCATTTTGCTCGATTCTTTCAAGACTTGGGAGAAAATAAGATCGATGATGCATGTCATCCCAAGGTCTCTCAGAACCATTCATGGCTTCGAGGATGGCTTAGTCCGAAGGAAAATTCTCATCTAAGAAATCATGTGAACAAGATAACGAGGTGGCCCATACAGGCCTAAGAATGGGATCATCCTCGTTCGTCTGCGAGGTAACAGGATCAGGATCGACGGAGGAGTCAAGAATGGATTTATATGCAATATTCGCTGCTAATAGTGGCATAGCCATGCCAGCGTGCAATTGTCCTTCACCCATTGAAGTCGAATAAGGTAGGGTCCATGGATCACTAAAATAGGAAGTGCGGAAAGGTATGGACCTTCCATTTGAAGTAGGCCTACTAGACATGGCGTAAACGTGATGAATCGGTGCCGAGAAGTCAAAAGTACCCATGAGGGAAGAATACATTCTAACACTGATATTCTTAGTTTCCGATTGAGAATTGTCGATCACAAGGATTGACGGTCCAACAGATGCATTAGGGCTAGAGTATGCAAAGGATAATTGGTCGATCGTCACGAACTCCCCCTGATGAGGAAAACCAAGTATACAGAAAATGGATGATACAACAAAAACCATAGCATAGGTCCAATTGCGACCTAGTAACAAGTTATAATCAAGAGGTGCACTAACTACCTCTACTTCCACCTCTACCGTATTCCCACCTAGCTGGACCAGAAAGGTGGGGGGAATACCATGAGGGCAGAAGGAATGACTGTCAAATGTAGTCAACTTGTTTGATGACTTGGAAAGGGTCAGAGAACCGATAGCTTTCCAACATAACAGGGACATCACATAAGTGGCATCACCTTCATCAACGACCGCTCATTTGATAGTATACTTGGAATACTCCACATGGATTTGAAAATCCACATAGTAGGGTAAGTGAGGCTTCACGTCCGTGACATCAAACTTGATAAATTTCAAGCCACAAGGTTCTAGAGCTCCTAAGGCAGAGAGTAAGGAATTCCTCTGTGATGGACATGTCTAGAGTACCTCCAAAGCCGACATCACACAAGGGGTTTGGCCCAGATCCTTAACAATAGAGTAGTTATGGGCGGCTCTAGCATTAGGGTTGTGGGTAGAGCGCTTGAGTACTCCTTTCAAAATACGAGATGGTCACTCTAGTTTCTCAATCTGTAAGTTTGTCTCTGGGGGTGGAGGAGGAGATTTTAGGTTGGTACTAGCTTTTGAAGAGCTATAATCTCAAGAGTGGGTGGCTATGCCAATTTTTTCATCGACCATATTGATGCAAACACGATCGCCATCTTGCAACGGTGGGTTTTGACTTCCACCGAATGCATTTCCGACATTTGAAGAACTCGAGGCTAAGTTTTGGTTGTGTGGGAATGGGTTTGTCAGCACAGCGGGCGGTAGATTTAAAAGCCCCGCAGCCTCCGCAAGTTTGGGGCATAAGTGTGTAAGGTGGTCATCGGTACAAAGTTTACAAGGAAACTTCACCTTACATTTCTCTTTCTTGCCCTCTCCAACATTATCATTCTGTTTCCCATTATTATCTTTTTCCTTGGGTTTATTAATATTCTTTCCACCCTTATGATTATTCCCATCTGGTTGCAAGTCACCATTTGGGTTCTTCGACGATTGCACAGAATGTACATCCACCGATTGGGTGGGTTTGGAGGATCCAAATGAGGTTGTCCCTCTAGCATACTTTGTTTTTGAGTCTATGCACTTTACATTGGCAGACCCTACAATGCCATCGGCATGAGGTCTGGGAGTCTGTATAGGATTGTGATTTGTCTACGGTGCATCTGGAAGAAGGTGGTATAACATCCCAGACTGACCATATATCAAATCAAGTTGTTGGGATATAAAGATAGCTCCTTCCTCGCTGAAGACCCTAGAAGTAGCAACGTCCTTTGAAATAGGAGCATGTAAAGAATTTAGGAACCATTCTAGAAGAAAGGCTTGGGGTATAGGAGTCTTAACCAACCACCTTCACCTATGCCATTCCTGGATATGGTCTGATATGTGAGTGTCGATACCCTGGCATAAACTCGACAAAAGTTCAAGGCCAACATCATAACGAATGGGCAGTTGAAATTGGTTGATAAAGGCTAGCACCAACTGATGAAAAGATCCATATATCCCCCTAGGTAGCTCAATGTACCATTGCGACGCGACTCCAATGAGAGTGCGTTGAAACAATCGTAATCTAATAGAATCATGATTCAGAGAATTCAATGAGCACCAAAGGTGAAAAGTAGTGATGTGGTCACCGGGGTCCTTGCCATTATTACCCTCAAACTTTGGAATGTCTGACGGAATTTTGGTAGGGACAGGGGGCCATGTGGGATCATGACTCACCGGGTCATTCATTAGTTTAGACAAATCTGGAAAATTAAGCATGGCCAGAAAGCGAATATGGGGTTGCAACACCTAGCCCCATCCTCTCATGAAAGATTGTGTGTTAGGAACTGCATTCCATCCAGGATTCTAGTAAGGACCAAAACCTTGTCCAGGATTAAAAGACCCTCCTCCGGGCTGATTCATAAAAGATGGATTGGGCATCATTCCAACAGGAATGCTCTGATAAGAGTTATGAAATTTGAGCCTAGTTGGATTAGATCCAAGCTAAGGGTTGTTAAAATTTCCCCCAACTGGATTAGATCCAAGTTGGGGAGTGCCCAAAGTGTAAGACTGACCTCCTCCAGGTGGGAACCTGAAGGATTGAAGAGGATTCGTCATGCCAAAAGTACTGGTCGGAATCAGCACCGAGGGGATAGGGATATAGGGAGGAACTTGTCTGCTAGTTGGGTTGTTCCATCCAGTCATAGAAGGGTTAGACCCAGGGTTAAGAATAGGGACACTTCCCACATTAGGATTTGCTTGGGGTATATGAGAACCACCAAATGGGAAAGGAGTGTAAGGAGGTGTAGTGACCCTAAGTCTGAAGATAGCATTAGGGCCAATAGTTGGGATGGGAGTCGAAAACTGCAAAGTGAAGTTAGGAATACCATAATAAAATGGACTAGAACCCATAGGGATGGTCTGAACATTGTAACTCAGCGAGTGACTGAAACCCCCAAAAGGGTTTTATGCAAGAGATGAAGCATTAATTATAGGCCGAGCCATAGTACTGGTATAAGCCTTCGGAACTGCAACTGTAGCGGCTGCAGGTGTCGAAGGGTTGCCATTAACTATAGTAGGATTGGGAGTCGAAGAACTCCCAGTGTTCTAAAGACTAGACTCGGTACTCATCCTTGTGGAACCACAAGTCTGAAAAGTGGATGTGTATGTACCACTCCTGATAACTCTATGCCTTTTAGAAGGCAAGAACTCGAAAACTGGTGGTAACTGTAGCAACCGACGGGACCTGCGAGGAAGCTGGTCCGACTCCACGACGAATTATGACTCTCCAACGAATAAAAATCTATTCTAAGGCCAGCTAGTAGTCAAAGAACATACCAAAAATTGAAACGGCCAATATGCATGCAAACGGGCTAAAGTAGTTGAGTGGCCTCCCTCGCTAAAGAAGGTATGTCTCATCTAAGAGGGACCTGAGACTCCCTGCTAAAGTCTGGAGGTAACATAATCAGTTATAAGGGCCCTTATAGGCTTAATAACCAGTCGGTCAGATCCCCTGAAGAGGTAATCCTCCATAAAGGTTGTGTGTTTTCCGACCCCTATTTGGCTCAAGATATAAGCAGAGTAACCCCTGCAAGTAACCTATGAGATACCTAATTCAAGAAACTAATAAACCACTGTATAACCGATGCACAGGAGAGAATTCGTAAGTCTGGTTCATCGTATGGGCAGGGTAGCAAAGCCCAAAACCTTGAAAGCACCGCCTCTCACAGAGGTATGGGTACTAGCAAGATCCCCAAATACGAATAAATCCACAAAAATATCTCTGATGCTAGGTGAGTATCCAAGGGTTATCCCTTCAACTAACTTCGTACGACCTCGTGATTAACTCCGGTGTGAGCGGAGCCTCCTGATATTACCAATTATGCAATGGAATTATCATCTCCCTAGCTCAGACACATATGTTGATGTAATTGCCTTGGAGAAGTTTACTCACAAGATCCTATTCCAAGGCACTAAATCCTAGGCTAGTTTGTGCACCCTAAAAATAAAATCGTGATTAATTAATTTTAGTTTAAAGCATAAATTTTATTGGTCGTGGTTACTCAAAAGGGTATGGAAGTGAAACTCATGGTGTTATGACTCTGCAAGAAAATAAATACGGATATAATGCAAAGTCTATCTTTAACTTTTCAATGAATGATATGCTAAATAAGAACAGTGCAGTCTTCAATTTCAACTCTGCAATTCAGAAGTAAAATGCAATCTTTCACTAAATGTGCTAAGCTAATGATAAAGATTCTAAGACAGAAATGCCAACCAATGCAAAATGCCTTTTTTTTGTATATTCAATATACTAAAAAGAAAATGCATGGACTGATAAGCAACCTGATATATAAATTATACTGTGTATAAAAGAAATAACTCGAGAAGAATACTAAGAAGCCAAGAAAACAACCCAGATAACAAGGACAAATCAAAAAATGGAAAACAAAGAGAAAGACTACGCCCAAAAATTCAACTCCAAACAGGTTTCTTGTCATCCCAGATAATCTCAACGGGCACTATAGAGACTTAAGAAGGCTCAGCAATCTTCAAATCCCACCCAACAGTCACTAAACCAAGAAAAACAAGCAAGGGGAAGTGGTATACACGACTGTTCAGGAGAACAGAACGTATATATGTTTCTTGCAATGAGACAACAAGCATGTATACGCGACTGTCAAGGAAAAAAGGGCGTATGTGCTTTAAAACAAGTCCAGGTAAGGGAAAAAGGCTGAAAACTCGGACTCAGAGTGAACAGAATCTGTCAAGCAGTGATACGACAAGAAATACAAAGGAAAAAGAGAAATGTAAGAAGAAAAAGTACTTCAACCCTTAGAAGGAAGATCTCTCCCCAGTGGAGTCGCCATTTCTGTTACAAGGGAAAAACTCTCTATGGCCAAGGGTAAACCACAACAGACAAGTATGACTACAGAAATCAGCTCAATTCCAGCATATGCTATATATACTAATGTACAATATAAGAAAGAGGCCTACCTCGATCCAACATTTGATGATGTTCCACCGTTGAGCACTTTGACCCAAAGCTTTATACCTGCAAGAAGTTCTCAACAAACAAGCAGAGAAAGTACATAGTGATAATATAAAAGGAGTTAGCACATCAGATATCATAATCCATTAATAAACATTACAAACACTCCCATGGATAATAATCATATATTTGCAAGATACCAATAGGACTAGAAAGGCGTATTTCTATTAATAATTGATTAGCATAAGTGACAACATTATAGACTTCCGTGTTGGCGCGGTTCAAAACCAAGAAACCGAGTTCCTTCCAACTAGGTCTCCACCACTTCAATCCTCTACCAAAGGCAAGATCATAGGAAAGAGGCAATGAGGTCCTCTCAATAATAGGGAAAGAGCTTGGGGGCTTAGCACTATGTTCAGACTTGAGGGACAAAGGGATGCAGACTTAATATGAAGTAATTTCTCCAGAGTAACTTTGCTCTCAAAGTTCAATGTTTTCTCCTCTTTTCCATAGCTCGAAATTGTGCTCTTGTAGCCTTCAGAATGAAACTGAAGGGCCAATTTGGAACATTTCTAGTATATGGGAGCCCAAGGACCAGATATCTTTTGTCATGACATGGAAACCCAGCCTCATTTTGTATTTTTTGGCACAAATCTCGATATACGCGAGTTGTAGTGGAGCAGCAAGAGTATATGCATCTTGTATAACTGATAGGGAGCGTATATGTGGAAAAATGTATATTTTTAGCTCTGGATTCATCAAAAAGGGATGATAAGTCTGCATAGGGAAATGGAAAAAGGCCCTCTATGCAAGATAGCAATGGTAAGGCAAATCTTTCTATAACATCAACCATGCACCAAAATTGTACGAATAACATGTCACAAAAACTTGTCCAAACAACCTATCACAACAACCTATCTCATAAATCTTATCAACCAAATCAGATCTACTCACCAATACCAATCACCAATATAACTCTCAAATATGTGCATCAACCAAGCATAACACAACAACTCATAATCATCTCCAAGATCAATATGTGTTTCTAATAATATACCAATACAAGTATGTTACATCATCCATAAACCTGTTGATACTTAGAACACATCACCAAAAGACTTCATCCTCCCTTGAAATCCGGCCTTCTTTTACTTCTTCTTCTCTCTAAAATTCGACTTGTATCAAATGAATGTATAATGATGTTTATTTATACCATTTATGTCACTTCCTTTTAACATTAGG